>JAABKJ010012522.1:0-10504 GCA_011634705.1 Andricus grossulariae
GGGAAAATTTGAGATGTTTTACAAATTAAAAAAATTTTGATAATTTAATAAATTGGAATAATTTTATAAATGTTGAACATTTGATGAAATTCAGAAATATAAGAAATTTTGATGAGTTTCACAATTGTCTACATTTTACCAATTTTGAACAGTTTAGCAATTTTAGAAAAATTTAGAAAATTTCAACATTTTATAAAATTCAGAAATTTGAATAATTTTGATAATTTGATAAATTTGGAACATTTTAGAAATTTTGATAATTTCAGAAATTTGAATAATTTTAGAAATTTAAACATTTTTGAACATTTTAGAAATTTATATAATTTTATAAGTTTGGAACTTTTTAGAAATTTTAGAAATTTCGATAAATTCGATTTTTTGAATAATTTGAAAATCATGATAATTTTATAAATTCGAATGATTTTTGAAATTTTTAGATATTTAAAAAGTTTCTGAAATTACAGATATTTAAAAAATTTCTGAAATTTTAGATATTTGAACAAATTTCGTAATTTTAGATATTTGAACAAATTTCGTAATTTTATAAATTTTGAAAGTTTAAGCCGTTTTTATAATTTTAGAAATTGTGATAATTTCAGAATGCTTAAACAGTTCAGAAGTTTGTACAAGTTTACAAATTTTCATAATTTTACATAACAATAAAGATTTTTTTATTTTGAAAATGTCAGATATTTTATACATTTTAGAAATTGCGGTAATTTTATAGATTGGGAAAACTTGAGACGTTTTTATAATTATAAAAAATTTGAATAATTTCACGAATTCAAACATTTTTGAACATTTCGAACATTTTAGAAATTTATATAATTTTATAACTTGAGAACATTTTAGAAATTTAAGAAATTTCGATAATTGAATTTTTTTTAATATTTGAGAAATTATGATAATTTTAGAAATTTCAATGATCTTAGAGTTTTTTATTTTAGAGATGTTAGATATTTAAAAATTGTTTACTTTCGACAAATTTTGAACATGTTATAAACTTTAGATAGAAACTTTGATACGAAAAAAAATAACTTTGAAAAAAAAGCGAACTTAAAACAAAATTGTTGATTTTTTAATTAAAAAGATTAATTATTTACCAAAAGGTTTAATTTTAAACCCGAAAAAAAATGATTATTCAACCAAAAAGTTCATATTTGAATCAAATAATTTATTTTTCTACCGAATTGTAGAAAGTTCGAGCCAAAAAGATGAATTTCCTACCAAATAGTGCAATTTTGACATTAAAATTAATTTAAAATCAAACGGTTTGAATTTCTAACTATAATTATGGATTGGTAATAAAAAAAATTATTTTTTCTACAAAGTTGTTCAAGTTTTAGTCAAATAATCGACTTTTCAACCAAAACTTATGAATTTTCAACGAAGCATGTAACAGTTGATATTTTAACCAAACAATTGCATTTTTAACCAAAAAAGATGAAGTTGTAAGTTTGTAAAATTTATTTCCAACCAAACATAAAACGATTTTTCGTCATTTACGTTCATTTGTAAAACAAAAATGAAAGAGTAATTCATTCAGTTTGAAGAGAAAAAAGTTAATATTTTTATAACTGGTCTTTTTTTCTCGCGTAGTTCTGAATTTTACAAACATAACATTATTTTCTACTAAAAAAACTTCAAAGTACGTGTTTGGATAACATTCTATATTTTTTTACTAGTTAGTTGAATTTTCAACTAATAAAGAATAATTTTGAACTGAAAACCGAATAGTTTAATTTTCAACAAAAAACGAAATAGTTCAATTTTTAAACAAAAATGAAATAGTTCAGTTTGCAAGCAAAGTAATGAGTTTTCAAACAAGAAAGTCAAATTTCTACTAGAAAGACAAATTTTCAACATGACATATCAAATTTTGAAATCAATATTTAAAGTTCTAACTAAAAAAGTTTAATTTTCTTCTAAAAGAAGACGAATTCTCAACAAAATTGTTAAATTTTCAACTAAGAAAAATACATTTTTAACCAAAAATGGAATAGTTTAATATTCATCGATACAGATGAATTTTCAACTAAAGTAATGAATCTTTAACTAAAAAAGATTTTGATATTAAATACAAAAAATTTGAATTTAAACAAAAATGTGTAAACAAAAATGAAATAGTTCACTTTTCATTTGAAAAAATGATTTTCAACCAACAAAAAGGAGGTTTGAACTATATATTAAAATTTTCAACCAAATATAATGAATTTTCAACCAAAAAAATGAATTTTCAAACAGGAAAATGTTTTTTTTACCAAAAATTGAGTTTTTAAAGAAAAAATTAATTTTTAACAAAAAAGAAATATTTTCAACGCAGTAGTGAATTTTTCAACAAAGTAGTTACATTTCCAACCGAAAAGATGAATCTTTAAACAAAATAGAGGAATCTGCAACCAAAAAGAATAATTTTTTTCAAAAGTCAATTTTCAATCACAATGTTGATTTTTCAACCAAAAATATTGATTGTCAAGCATCAAGAATAATTTTCAATCAAAAGAGATGAATTTTCAATAAAATACAAGAATTTTCATCTACATGGTTAATTTTTAAACTAAAAGGGGCACACTCTTATCCAAAAATCGACAAGTTAAGTTTTTTGTTTATCAATTTTTAACAACAAAAAAACATATTTTCATCAAAATAGTTTGTTTTAAACCAAAGAGACAAATCTCCCAAAAACAATTCTAAATGTAATAGTTGATATTTCAACGAAAATTTATTTTCAATGAAAAGCCGTTGAATTCAACCAAAAAGATCGAATTTTCAATAAATTATGTAATTTTTCAAATAAAAAAAATCAGTTTTTACGCAAAACTGAAAAAAATGAAACACCAATTTTGAACCAAAGAGAAGAAACTTCAACCGATAAAATTTTAATTAAAAACAGTTGAATCCAACCCATTTTCCATTCTCCTTATCGTCTCTCAATGCGTCACTATCTCTTAAATGTTTATGATTTTTCTGCTTATTCACTGAATTAAATGAAATGGATTTGATCTATATAATAACATAAAAACATATTATATATGTTTATATTACATTCAAATATTTAAGTCAACATTAAAAGAAGGTTATAGAAATAAGAACGTGAAAAATGGAAAATTCTAATGAATACATAAATAGGCTACATGACCTTTGCCAACATAACGTATTTACAAATTATTGCCTGAAAAGTGGAGTGAAACAAATTATTTACAGACTCAACCTATTTTACCAGACTCAGAACAATAATAATTTTGTATTTAAATAATTGTTCTCATAAAATATATTTTCTATTCAACCAAAAATAACTTTAAGTTAAAGAAGATGATTTTAAATTAAAGAAAAAGTTTAATTTAAACAAAGAAATGTTTCTATGAACGAAAGCTCTGAATGAAAAGAAATTTCTTGAATGAAACTTTTCTTCAACTGCAGAGCCAATTAATATTCTTCTTTACTTCCAATAAATTTTCTTTGAATCCAAGAATACACGGAAAAATAATTAATATTGAATCAAGAAAATATCGTTATGAATACGGAAAGAACATTTCCTTCATATAAAAAAGTATTTGTTGTCTCAAGAAAATGTACTAGATTTGAAAACTTGATTTCCTTCATTAAAGTACAATTTTTTGAAATACGACAAATTTTCTTGAATCATGAAAATAATGTATCGTCCGTACTCGTAACAATATTTTCATGATAATTCTTTCTCCGTGCATTTCTTCTTGAGTGCAAGTGTAGCATTTTATATCGAGAAAAATCATTGAGAAAGGTTAAATAATTAATAACCAAAATCACTAAAAAAATCGGTAATATTTTCAATAATCAAGATTCGCAGCAGAAAATCACCGTCAGGTACAGATAACAAACAAAAAATATCGCAAGTATATTTTCTCGATAGAACTTTGGATAATGAACTATTTTTCCCAAAGGAACAATTTGATGTTCGCGAGGTCAGCACAACTACCATAAAATATACAACTTTTGTTTAATTAAGTCGTTTGGTCATCGTTTGGTCCTGTTTGGAAACCAAATTTTGTCGTTTGGACGAAAAAACTCAAAAAGATATTGAGTTATCAAAATTGGAGTTCTAACTTCACGCTGCATAACAAATATCAATTTTTTTTCTCAAAAATTCTTCTACCAATAGCTTGGATGCCGTTTGGTCGCGTTTCCAAACTCATTTTTCACGTTTGGACATCGAAATTGTGTGAGTTATCGAATAAAAAAGTCATTAGCACCATACTCGCGAGTGGCAACATCTCAAGTAGTAGTGACCTTCTTTGGCCAGCCATGCCCGTTAATAGAATATGATGAGGCCGACATCCTGACAATAAAATTGGTCAAAAAGTCAAATTTTTAGAAGACATGTACCATTTCAGCCCTTTTTCGTTTTTTTGAACCGGGGCTAAAATTCTACTTTTCATGAGTAAAAAGTGAATGAATTTTATGAAATTTTCAAATTTTCTAAAATAATTTTTAGAAATTTCAAAATTCCTGAATCTTATGAAATTTTCAAATTTTCTTAAATAATTTTTAAAAATGGAAAAATTCCTGAATTTTATGAAATTTGCAAATTTTCTAAAATTTTACAAAACTAGTGTTTAAAAATGTTTAAACTTATCAAAATTACAAAAATTTCTCAATTTTTTCAAATGTTAAGAATTTCTAAAATTTTCATAATTTTTATAATGTTTCAATGGTTTTAACATTTTTGAAATTTTGCTAATTTTATAAATTTTGAACAGTTTCGAAATTTTTGATAATTTTACGAATTTCTGAAATTTTAGATATTCAAAAAATTTCTGAAATTTCAGATATTTTTGTAATTTTGTAAATTTGAATAATTTTAGAAATTCTGAACATTTGATATATTTCAGAAATATTTGAAATTTTGATAAGTTTAAAAATTGTTCTCATTTGACAAATTTTGAATATTTTAGAGAATTTTAGAAAATTTGGGAAATTTCAGAAAATTTGAACATTGCACACAATTTAGAAATTTGGATAATTCTTCTGAGTTTGGAAAATTCTCGAAATTTTGTTAATTCAAGAAATTTGGAACAATTTAAAACTGTTGATAATTCCAGGAACTTGAATCATTTTAGAAATTTAAACCTTTTTAAGCATTTTAGAAATTTATATAATTTTATAAGTTTGGAACATTTTAAAATTTGTAGAAAGTTCGATTGTTTCGATTTTTTTGAATATATTAGAAATTTTGATAATTTTTTAAATTTGAATAATTTTAGAATATTGAATGATTTTAGAATTTTTTTAATCTTTACAGACTTTTGGATATTCTAAAATTTTTAGAAATTTTGGTATTTTTATTAGGTATGAAAATTTGAGACGTTTTTATAATATTACATAATAATAATAATTTTCAACATTTTGAAAATTCAAGATATTTCAGACATTTTGGAAATTTTTAAAATTTCAGAAATTTTAGTAATTTTATCGATTTGTAAAATTTTAGATGTTTTTATTATCATCGAAATTTTGACAATTTTTAAAATTTTGGAAAATTTGATAATTCAAAACATTTGGAACATTTGAGAAATTTTTATAATTTTAGAAATCTAAATTTTTTTGAAAATTTGGCACATTTTAGAAGGTTATATAATTTTATAAGCTTGGAAAATTTTAGAAAGTTTAGAAATTTCGATAATTTCAATTTTTTTAATATTTCAGAAATTTTGGTAATTTTATAAATTTGAATATTTTTAGAAATTTTGAATATTGGATAAAATTTAGAAATTTTGATAAGTTCAAGACTTGTTTACATTTCACAAATGTTGAATATTTCAGCAATTTTAGAGAATTTTAGAAAATTTGGGAAATTTCAGAAAATTTGAACATTTTTGTAAAATTCAGAAATTTGGATAATTTTTATAATTTTATAAATTCGTAAAATCGCAGTAGTTTTTATAATTCAAGTCATTTGAAACATTTGAGAAATTTTTATAATTTTAGAAATTTCAATAATTTTAGAAATTTAAGCGTTTTTAAAATTTTTTTCTATAATTTAAAAATTTGGATCATTTTAGAAATATTAGATATTTTTATAATTTTAAATTTCTCTATCATTTTAGAAATTATCATAATTTTACAAATTTGAATAATTTTAGAAACCTTGAACATTTAATAACATTCAGAAATATTAGAAACTTTGATAAGTTTAAAAATTGCTTACATTTTACAAATTTTGAGAATTTTAGAAATTTGAGAGAATTTTAGGAAATTTAGAAGATATCGGAAATTATAGAAAATTTGAACGTTTTATAAAATTCAAAAATTTGGATAATATTTATAATTTTATTGGACAATTTTGGAAATTTGAACATTTTTGTACATTTTGAACATTTTAGAAATTTTAGAGAATTTTAGGAATTTTAGAAGATATCGGAAAATATCAGAAAATTTGATCATTTTATAAAATTCAGAAATTTGGATAATGTTTATAATTTTATTGTAAATTTTAGAAATTGGAACATTTTTGAACATTTGGAACATTTTAGAAAGTTATATAATTGTATAAATTTGGAACTTTCTAGAAATTTTAGAAATTTCGATAATTTATATTTTATGAATATTTGAGGAATTATGATAATTTTAAATGTTTTGGTAATTTTGTAAAGTGTCAAAATTTGAGAATTTTTTATAATTTTAGAAACTTTGAACAGTATAGAAATCTGTATAGGTTTCGAATGGAATATAATTTTACATAATAATAATAATTTTTAACGTTTTGAAAATTTTAGATATTTTATACATTTTTAAAATTTAAAAATTAAAAAATTAAAAAATTTTAAATTTCTCTAACATTTTAGAAATTATGATCATTTTATATATTGGAATAATTTGAGGAACATTGGATAAAATAAAAAAAGATAAGAAATTTTGATAAGTTTAAAAATTTTGTATATCTTACAAATTTGAACATTTTAGAAAATTTAAATTGTACGGAAATTTAGATATCGGGGAGGCGGTTGATTAACGAAAAATTTGCGAGCACAGATGTATAATGTTTTATCATTTGCTTATGAAGTCAATTTCTACTCCTGAATAGTAGAACTTTAGTCCCACTTCACACAACTCAAAAAGGGCTGAAATCATGTATGTTTTCTAAAAACTGAATTTTTTCACCAATTTCATTGTCAGGATGTCGGCCTCATCATATTCTATTAACGGGTATGGCTGACCAAAGAAGGTAACTACTACTTGAGATGTTGCCACTCGCGAGTATGGTGCTAATGACTTTTTTATTCGATAACTCACACAATTTCGATGTCCAAACGTGAAAAATGAGTTCGGAAACGCGACCAAACGGCATCCAAGCTATTGGTAAAAGAATTTTTGAGAACAAAAATTAAAATTTGTTGTTTGGCTTAAAGTTAGCACTCCAATTTTGAGAAATCAATATCTTTTTGAGTATTTTTGTTCAAACGACAAAATTTGGTTTCCAATCATGACCAAACAATTGTCGAAACAATTCCATCGACAGAAAGATACAGAAAGCTAGATCCATTTCTACATCTAGGTATTTTGTTATATATTGTTGTATTTTATTGTAGTTTTAATTTCCTACAGAAATGTAACCAAAAAAAAAACCTACAAATACAAGAATATACAGGAATTTACAGGTATTGCAATCAAAAATTTGTTCCTTTTACACCTAGGATGACAAATATTTAGAATATTGCAATTAGATAAGAATATTGCAATGAGATAGGAATAATACAATGAGATAATATTGAAACCAAAATAAATCAATTTTCCACCAGAAGTTGTATTTTTAACAAAATAAAAACTAACATTCTACCAAAATTGAGGAAGTTCAAACAAAAAATATAAATTTTCAACCACCGGCAGTTAAATTTTCGAAATTTTTTTTAATTTTCTGGGCGAAAATACGAACTTTCTGCAAAACAATTGATTTTTCAACAAAAGATCTAATTTTCAACCGAAGCACAATAATTGTTATCCAGACATTGCATTTTTTAACAAAAAAGGTAAAATTTCTGCAGAAAAAAAAAGAATTTTCAAACAAAAAAGAAGAAGCAGACGAAAGTTCAAAACAGATGAATTTTCAACCATGAAGTATGGCAGAATGATTTAATGTTTGACCTAGATAATTTTCCATTGCACGCTTTTTTACTTCAGATTATCGGATTTTGAAAACTTCAAATTAGAAAGCATATAATCTTTGAAGTGTGTAGAGTGATTAAACTTTGAAGTTTCATAATTTTTTAGTTAAAAAATCTATCTAATCACTTTAAATGTCACCTGATATTACATATTATGATACTTATTAATAACATATTTATCATCTTCAACATTCATGTAAGTTCAAATTGAAATTATATTTTTTAATGCGCAGTTGTCAAACATTTTCATCTTAAAAGCCTTGAAAATAACGTTTTTCTTTTTTCAAATTCAAATATTAGGAATTTTCCTACAATTTCGCTTTTAAACCTTTGAAAATTTCTTACTAAAGCCTTGATAGTCAGTTTTAAACATAATGCTTTTAGATGTCAATATGAAGCAATTTCAAAATGGAAAGCTTAAAATTGTGCAATTTGAAATACCAGAATAATGAGATAGCAATCTCGTTTTAGATTCTTTTTTAAATTTTAATTTTCAATGTCAAATCTTAACATTGTCCGATTTTTAGTTGAAGCTTTGAAGAAAATAACGAATAAATCGCTTAAAATTGAAAAATATTTGACTGGAGAATCTAAAGAATAAATAGTATTTCTAAAGAAGGTGTTACGAATTAAAGTATTTGAAATAACAAAATTAAAAATTGCACTTTATAAAATAAAAATAGATCCAAATTAAATCATCTGAAATGAAAACCATAGTAATTGAAAAATTTCTTTAATTGTGAATGTTTACAATTTTAGCGTTCTTATTTCCATGTTGGACATGTTGGTCCCTTCATAGGTTTCAATTTTGCAGTTGAAATTGGATTAGTGAAAATTTTGATAGTGTAAAGGACTATTTAGAAAATAATAATTGTGAAACGATTTGAATTTATAAAAAAAAATGGAAATTTCAAAGCTAGTTTATAATTAAACAATAGAAAGATAAACTGAATGCAGTTGAATTCAGTAGTATTCAGCCAAATTCATTTTGCATTCAATTATCAAATCAGTTTTAATCACCTCGCTCCGTATTGAATTCATAGGTTAAGTGATTTTAATTAATTCGAATTTCAAAAATTTTCAATTCAGTATCTTCGTATTGTGGAAAATTACTTTTTCTAGACCAGGATTATATATTATCTTCGTGAATTCTTTGGTACAATTCTAAATCACATTCTATTGCTTCAGCACATATACTTTTCCAACTTAAAATTATGATAATTCTCGAAAATTAACTGTTGCAAATGAGAATTATACTTTGTTAGACTTGTTTTTCTATCCAGGTTCAGGTCCGATTCAAATGCAATTCTTTTGGAGATTCCCTGAATCAACTCAACATCATCATTCTTTTCAAGAGTTCCCTGTATTAAATCAGGATCCTTATTCTTTTCGAAAATTCCCCGTTCCATGTCAAAATTGTAATTCTTTCTCAAAATTTACTGTTCTCAGTCAGAATTATGACACGTCTCCAAAATTTCCTTTTCCAAATCAAAATTATGATTCTTTTGGAAAGTTCCTTCTTCCAGATCTGCATGATAATTTTTCTTTAAAAGTTATCTTGCCCAATTCTTGATCATAATCAAAGATTTTATATTTCATTTCCATTTAAAATACATTACGAAAAAGTTCTGAAAGGTCTATTTTCTTCTTCGAGGATATACCCCTTCTGTCTCCTGACACCAAAAAGTATCAATCTCCGAGGAAAACTTATAGTGATAACATCTCGACTTGAATCTAATTCCGCGCGGAATTTGAGTGAATTTCACTGAATCAAACCAGTTCCTCTAAATTGAAGTAAAATTCAAATAATCCAAACGAACTTTATTTGCTGAAAGTACGAACTTTCAAAATGAAATTAATTTTAAACAACAAATTAACACTGACTTGCAATTTACTCAAGAAAAACCTACTGAAACCTAGTTGAATTTTCGGAGTTGTAAATTCTAGTGAATCCAAACGAATTCCAATAAGCTCTACCAAATTCAAATAAATTTTCCTCAATTAAAGTGAGTTCCAGTGAGTTTCACTAACCTTATGCAAAAGCTGAAGTATTAGCAAGTATCGGATCTGATAGTGTTTTCCCAACCAAATATTGAAATCCAATACCTAATCGCGAAAAAAGAACTGGATCCAATATTAACCAACATTTTGTTGTCGATAAAGGCAAAATCAAGTCAATTATTTTGAATAGAAATTAGTTACAATTAAGTCTACTGAGTTTTAGTTTTAGCATTTTAAATCTACCTAAAACATGAAACTAAAGTTTCAGGTTACGTTGTACTTATTTTGATAATATATAATTAAAAACTAAAGGTTAACAACCACCGCAGGGTCCCACTGGGAGTAACTGTCATCTAAAAAATGAC
>JAABKJ010012523.1:0-10503 GCA_011634705.1 Andricus grossulariae
ATATAGAGGATTTGAAAATAGAATTCTTAACTTTCAATGTTATATCATAAAATTGTTGTGAATTTTCATAATAAACATTACAGTTTCGATTCTTCTGTTTCATAAGTTCCAATTTTACAAATAATAGAATTTCAATTCCATTATATTTTAAATGAAAATTGAATTTTTTCCAACTTATCACAAGTACCAGTTTTGAAGAATTTCAGATTTATAAAACAGAGTCTTACATCTATGCAAAACAATCTAGAAATAATTTTCAGTGGCTGAAAATAATTTGAAATGATTTTTATTCTATTATAAACAAATTTATCAACAAAAGATAGTTTTTAGGGTTAGCAATGTTTAGCAAATTCAAATCCAGATTCAGAGTCTAAAATGTGAGGGGAACCATTAATTTTTCATTACAAATCATTAAAAGTAGATGTTATTTACCAATTGCTCACATTATTTTTATAAGCTAATTCACAGTTTGGATATTTTTTAACAAATAGGCTAAATTTTTTCAGGACATTATTCAAGAATGTCTTTCCAATGGCTCTTTGTCATAATACGTTGAAATTTTTTAAGAATTATTAATTATTTAAACAATTTTCATAAAAAATTCAGAGTTTGGCTATTTTTCAAAGAATACTTTCAGTTTTTCCTACTGAAGCAATTTACCATGTCGTTTCTATGACTTCTTGCTATGATAATTTATAAATTTACAAAAATTAATAATTGTTGAAATAATTTTCATTAACAAAATTTAGAGTTTGTCTATATTTCAACGAATAGGCTCAATTTTTTTACGGAAACAAAGGATAATGTATTTCTGATGATTCTTTGCTGTGATACTTTTGTTTTCAATGAAAATTACATGAACAATTGATCACTGTTGTCGATTTAAATTTTTTTATAGCAAAGAGTCAACAGTAAGACATTATTGGTCGATTTCAAAAACAAAAATCAATCATATTTGTTAATGAATGGACAAACACTGAATTTGTTCATTAAATTTGTTTGAATAATATATAATTTTTGCGAATTTGCAAATAATCATCGTAAAAAGTTATCAGAAAGATATTCTTAGTTGATTCCGCATACCAAATTGAGAGCAATCTTTGAAAAATAGCCATATTATGAATTTTTTATAAATATTGTTTGAAAAGTTCAATAGTAAAGAGTCATTGCAAAGACACTTTCAGTTGATTCGGTAAAAAAATTGAGTCTGTTCGTTAAAAAACAGCCATAATCTAAACTTGTGTATGAAAATTGTTTAAATCATTGATAATTTTTTTCAATATGTGAAGTACCGTTCCAAAAAATTGTCCTATAGATATTCTTAGTTGATTACTTTGAAAAAAATAAGCCTATTTGTTAAAAAATAGCCAGGCTCTAAATTTGTTTATGAAAATTGTTCAAATAATTAATAATTCTCATAAATTTCCAGAATATCATAGGGAATAATCACCGGAAAGATATTATTAGTTGATTTCGTGAAGAAAATTCAGCTTATTCATTAAAAAATAGTCAAAATCTGAATTTTGTTATGAAAATTATTCAAATATTTAATAATAATTCTTGTGATTTTGTGAAGTATCATACCAAACATGTATTGGAAAGGCATCTTCATTTGATTACGTATGAAAATTGTGTCTATTTGTTGAAAAATATCCAAACTGTGAATTTCCTCATCAAAATAATTTAAACTATTGCCAAACAGCATCTATTGTCAATTAATTGTAATAAAACATTACTTTCTCTTGAATTTCATACAAAAATTCTGGACTCTAATGAGCTGATATTGTCCGATCCAGAAAAATAAAATTTGTTCAATAATTTGTTTATAACGTCATAAACAGGTGTTCTGAATTGTTCTTACCCATCATAAATTATTTCTTAGAAAAATTTCTAAGAAAAATCTTAGAAAATATGGCACTTATGAAAAGACAAAAATGTCAATTTTGTTTTTAAATAAAAAATCAATCAATTTTTATATGAAAAATTCAAACAGCTAATATCTTTTCAAACTGAAAAAGAATTTTACTTTAAAAAAGCGTCAATATCGAATATATAGTGAAGGCTCAAAATTAATTTGTCATCAAAAAATTATGTTGCCCCTCTGAGCGTTGTTATGTGTTTTTCCAATTTCAAGTGGATACTAATTTCCTTTTCTGTGAATGAACATTTGAAGCCTTTTGCTGGTTAATCTTCATAAATGTATTCATTTTGAAACAAAAACCACCTTTTATTAACAATTTGTGGGTAACATTAGAAATATGGTTATGATTGATTCGAATTAATTTGAACAAGCGGATATCAAAACAAATTTTTTATTTCTGCTTTTCTCATGGGATATTCCATCTATAAGCGACTGGAAAATAGAAAAATGGAAGATGAAGGGATAGTCAATGATGCTGAAAATTGGATTTTATAAAATATCCATGAAGATTGTGTACTTTTCAAAAAATTATCCAAAAGAGTTTCAACAACATAAAACCATATATATATTACTAGCAAAAAAGATTAATTTTTATACCAACAAAAAAGACAACAAATTTTCAACCAAAAAAGATAAATTTTCAACAAAAAACGTGAATTATTAAACAAGTTTATAAATTTTCAACGAAAGGGATAATTTTTTAAGCAAAAATCGAAAAGTTACATTTTTATTCAAAAACATTAATTTTCAACAAGAAGCTGAAATTTCTAACAAAACGGTGCAATTTTCGACCAAAGACTTAAATTCTCAACAAAAATCATGAATTTTCCATCCAGAAAAACAAATTTTAATCAATGAAAGATTTTTCAGTCAATAATGAAGAAAAATGTATTAAAATTATTGAACTTTCGGGCCAAAAAATAACTTTTCTGTAAAACAGTTGGATTTTTACCCGAGAGCAATGAACTTTCCAAAAAAATTTAGTTTTTCACCAAAAAAGACAAATTTTTAACAAAATACATATATCCTTGAACACATATATCTATTTCAAACAAAAATGATCAATTTATAATCAAAAATCGAGAAGTTACATTTTTAGTAACAAAAATTAATTTTCAACAAAAACCCCGAATTTCAAAAAAATGCAATTTTTCCCCCAAAACATAAATTTTCAATAAGAATGATGAATTTTCCAGTCAAAAAAACAAATTTTGAACAATAAAAGTTTTTACAGTCAAGAAAAAAAAATCATAAAAATGGTTGAACTTTTAAGCCAAAAGACAAACTTTCTGACAAACAGTTGAATTTTGAACCCGAAACTATAAACTTTATACAAAAAATTTAATTTTCAACTCAACAGTTGCATTTTCAATGAAAAAAGAGGACGTTTCAAGCCATGAAGATTTGTTTTTTACCAAAAAAGACAACTTTTCGACGAGAAAAGATAAATTTTCAATCAATAATAGAAAAGTTACATTTTCAGTTGGATTTTCTACCAAAAGAATAATTTTTCAATACTGCGGTTCAAATTCTAACCAAGTGGATGAATTTGCAATTAAAAATATCAATTTTCAACAAAATAGCTCAACTCTCAGCCAACAAAAATTACTACTAAGGCAGATCAAATTTTAAACCAAACAAATGAATCTTTATTCCAAAATAATGAAAATTCTGAACACATAGACGAACATTCAACTGAATAGTTCAAGTTTTGATTAAAAAAATTACTTGTTCACAGAATAGTTAATATTTCAAAAAAATAGTTGTATTTTCAACAAAGTAGTCGAATTTTTAAATAAATTGTCGAATTTTTAGCCTACATAGGTAAATATCAACAAAAAATGTGAGTTTTGATATTTCATGAATAGAGGATTCAAAATATAGCAAAAGAGATGAATTTCAAAACCAAAACGACGAATTTTCTACCAAAAAGAAGCCAAATTTTCAACAAAATGCAGTAAATGTTATTAATCAAGTAAACGAATTTAAAAAATATATCAATTTTCAAACCGCGATAGTCATATTTCTAACTAAAGACATGAATTTCTAGCGAAAATAATAAAAAATTGCATTTCTAACAAAAAAGAGGTTTTAAACCAAGAATTTCTACCAAAAAAGGCGAATTTTAAGCTAGAAAAGATCAATTGACAACAAGAACTAAAAAAGTTACATTTCCAGTTAAAAAATTGATTTTAAACGAAAAAAAGCAACATAATTAACAAAATAGTTACATTATTGACCAAGAGAATAATTTTCTAAAAATGTAGTTCAACCTTGACTTACGCAGTTCAATTTGCAATTAACGAAGAGCAATTTTAATCCAGTGTCGTTAATTAGTTCTGATGTTAAATCCTATCGATAGCGTGGTTTACAATTTTTTTAGAGAAACGAGAAACAAATTATCAACAAAAAAACAAACAAAAAAATTAATTTCCAACTAAAATTATGAATCTCCGCCAGAGAATAATTTTTTTAACAAAGTGTTCCAACCTGGAACCAAGCAGTTCAATTTAGAACCAAAAAAGGTGAATTTTTAATGAATAATGTAGTTGTATACATTTTAACTAAAAAATATGGTAATTTTAAAGTAAAAATGATTTCAAGTGACTAAAAAAAGACAAATTTTCAACAACAAAATTAAATCCTCCAATAAAAAAGGATAATTTTAGAACAAGTGGTTGCATTATCATCTAAAACACATAACATTTCTACTAGGACAGATGAAATTTTATACCAAAAAGACGACTTTTTTAAAAATATTTGAATTTTCAACCACGAGACATTTTAATTCAATATTCAACGTTAAAATAAGAATTTTCAATCCAAGAGACGAATTTTCAACAAAACATTTACGTTTTTAACCAAAAAGGATTTCTTTTTAACAAAATTGGCGAATATTCAACCAAATAATAAAAATTTTTACTAAAAATGTAACCAGCAGGAGAAATAAGTAACTACGAAAAAATAAATTGGAATACGAGGCAAATACATTACTAATAAGACTATTATATTAGGGTGGACGCAAAACTTTATTTAAAAAATTTCCTAATTTTTCTCTGACCAATTTTTTATTTTCCTTAAGCAATAAGCCTCTTAGCCTTATCTTAGCTTCTTAGCATCCGGTGGGGTATTGTAGTTCAAATAAATCCAACAGGTGGCGCTCCGGTCAGGTAGGTTGTAGGGTCGTAGCACCCTCACTACTCCACTCAGCGAGGTAGATTCAGCGACCGAGTTTCCAAACTATATACGTGACACGTGGTCGAATAGGCATCGTAAGCGATGCGAGAGTTTCCTCTCTAGAAAAACTACTTCCGTTTAGTCAGTCGCCATCACCGCCACGAGACACGTTCTCGCAGTACGAGCAATATACAGCATTTAATTAATAAAGTTATTTGTTACTATGAATTTTGACTAAGGACTCTCACAACTCATTATACAGAGGGCGTAGGACGCTTATTATATGTATTAATCGAGTATTTGATTCCTACAAGGTCTGTTTTGGCATTGTTATGTAAAGAAAAAATACTAAAATTCATTCAAAACTTGATGCTTTTCATGAATATAGAAGAAGAACATAGTTTTCAGTAGCAATAAGAGCAGCTGTAATGAGTAATAAAAAAA
The DNA here is from genome assembly GCA_011634705.1 of Andricus grossulariae. Classification (NCBI taxonomy): domain Eukaryota; kingdom Metazoa; phylum Arthropoda; class Insecta; order Hymenoptera; family Cynipidae; genus Andricus; species Andricus grossulariae. The sequence continues at coordinate 5,543 of JAABKJ010012523.1, forward strand.
GTTCATGAAAACACGTAATTTAATATTAGGAAAATTCAATATAAAGATGAGTTTTTTCAAACAGTTTGAATTGCATTCATATTTTTCTATTGTTTATATTGCTAATGTAATTAATTTATTTTATAAACAATTGTAATTTTTACAAATTTTAAACATTGATATTATTCAATTATTAATGGTAAAAATAATATTGAAACCTCAATACTTATCCTCATGATACACTTTTTCATTAATTCATCTAGAAATTTCCTCTCCCTAAAAGATATATATTTATCTATAATTTATTTATGATAAACTATACATTGGGTAGGTGCAAAAAAATTATTATTTTGATTTTTCAAAATATCAGACCCTCATTTTGTATCTTTTTGTGAAAAAGCTTTCCTAATTTGTTGAAGTTTTTGAAAAAATGTTTAGAGGTAGGGCACGGCCTTTAAAGTAGCCCAAAGATTTGAAAATTCAGTAAGTCCTTGAAGCACTAAAATGTAATTTTCAAGTCTCTTATCTGAATTTTATAAAAGTAAAATGAAAGTTTGAGTGTCAAATTATATAACAAAAATTATTATACAAATATGAAAAATAGTGCCCTTGAAATAAAATTTTTTCTCCTTTTCACTCTTAATAATCCATAAAAAGCTACATTTTTTCTATTAAACGTTTTTTTTCCAAGGCGAAGAAATTTATATTAAATATTTTTAATAATCAGCTTTAAAAAAATAAAATGTAATTTCTTATGGATTATTAAGGGCGAAAAGGGGAAAATTGTTTATTTCACGGGCAATATTTTCCATATTTGTATAATACATTTTTTTATATAATTTGCCACTTAAATTGTCATTTTACTCTCATGAAATTCGGAAAATATACTTAGAATTAACTTTTTGGCAAAGAAAGGCGTAAATTCAATTTTTTTCAAAATTTTCACGCTTTGTACTGCTCACATGGTAGTTTTACATCATCTTTATGAATTTTTCACGATTCCTTTCAAAATTTAAAGACTTACTGAATTTTCAACACTTTGGGGTACTCTGGAGGGCTTGTCCTACCTCTCAACATTTTTTTTAATTCTCAAAAAATGAGGAAATTTTTCTTTCACCGAAAGACGCAAAATAAGAGAGCGAGACTTTGAAAAATGAAAAATATAATTTTCCTGGACCTCCCACATATATAATTTATTATAAATAAATTATATATAAATATATATTATTCAGAAAGAGGAAATTTCTAGATGAATTATTAAGAAAGTATATTATAAGGGTAATTATTAAGGTTTAAATATTATTTTTACTACTATTGATTGAATAATATCAATAAATGTTCAAAATTTGTAACAATTACAATTGATGATAAAATAAATTAATTACATTAGCAAAATAAACAATAGAAAAATATGAATACAATTCAAACTGTTTCCAAAAATCTCATCTTTATATTCAATTTTCCTAATATTAAATTACATGTTTTCATGCATTTTTTTTACTTATTACAGCTGCTCTTTTTGTCGCTGAAAACTATGTTCTATTTTTTTATATTTATAAAAAGTATCAAGTTTGAAGTGAATTTCAGTATGTTTACTTTACATAACAGTGCAAAAACAGAACTACCTGATCGGAGCGCCGTCTGTTGGATTTATTTGAACTACGACTTCCCACATCGAGTTCAAAATCTCGGGTTATAAATAAGAAGCACTGAAAAACGCTGCTCTGGTCCTTAATTTTTATAATCATGAAAAAAAGTTTTTTTTGTGAATAATTTTTTTTTTTGCTTTTTTCTTAATTATAAAAATGTAGGACCAGAACAGCGTTTCTTAGTTCTTTTTAATGATTATCCCAAATTTTCAACTCAATGTGGCTATTCGTGTGAAAATATGGTTTCAAGTGAAAAAGGTGTCGGTCAGGTAGAAAGACGGTCACGAGACCCACTCGTCACATGGCCTTGAAACATCAGAATGTTAATCTTGCAATATTTTGAGCTTTTATAACTGGATAAATATACCAAATAAAATTTTTTAATTTGTTATCCTTGACAGTTATTTAAAGTGACTCGGATAGATATACCTTGACTTTTCAAAGATTTTTATCAAAATCCCTGACTTTTCGTGATTTCCATATTTTCCCTGACCTACGGCCACCCTGCTTGAGCGCAACAAAAGTTTCGAGGAGTCATATTTCATTCCTTCAATTGTGTCGGTTGAAAGCTTAAACTCGAGGAAGCCGAGTACTTATATTTCCCAATCGGAAATTCGTTTATGACGAAATGGTGCTTTCGGCTTCTTCTCAAGTCCCTCAGGAAGGTCTGGAGGCCCTATTAACTTCAATTACGCGGTCGAAGTACTAGTTCATTGTTCGCGGCGTTCTACTGAGAGAACTCGAGCGCCACGGATGCATATACTCGCAAATACCACCCCCATCCCAAGCCACCTCCCGTCTTGTTTCCCCCCTAGCTCTCCCCCTTTAGCGTCTTTAAATACCATGCGTACGTGCATCCCACATACCAACCCTCACACAGGACGAAGCAACGCGAAAGCACGGTCCTCATGGTGCCATTAGCGCTCTAATCTTAATGGAGAAGGGTCGTGCATAGCGCAGTAAAAGGAAAAGCTGAGGCTCCCCGGGATAGAATGCGTTTTAGCAGCCATCGAGATACTTTTGTTTTTTGTTTTCAGTCTGTCGACGCTCGAGGATAGACCCCACATATGTAGCCATCAGCGAATCCTTTTTTACTCAAGTGCGTCGAATCTGAAAGGGGCTCAATTAAAAGGAGTAGCGACGTTTTAGACTTTTAAAAAATGAGGGGAGATGTCCCTTTAGAATTAGATATCAGCCCAGGTGGAAAGACTAGCAGAATTGTTATGAATCCCGCCATCTTCTATCATTGTCAACAATATTTCGTCATACATCTCTGTCCTGACATTATAGTGCCACTGTTAGTTCAATATGTACAATAGGCTGGTCCAAAAATACATTAAAATTTGTTTTTCCGAATTTTTATGGATAATTTTCGAAAATTTGTTTGAATCCACACAAAAATTAATCCATTTAAAGAACAAAAATTATATTCAGAGGTGGCGCAAGACCCAGGAAGTTTTAACACGTATTTCCCATAAGAAGAGAAAGACGTTTTTGTACATTTCATTCAGAATCCTCAATATCAGCTGAATCGAGTTGAAACTCAACATTTCTTTTCATAATTAGTCATAGAATACGAATGAAATAGTACGTTTTAAATATCACCCCCATAAGTATGTTCTATAGGTTCACAAGAAAACCCCATAAGTGAAAAAATGGGTTTTGCAAGCTTTTGGCACTAATTAGGATTTTTTTTGCGGTTTTTAAAATGCAAATTGTTCCTGGTACATAAAACACTACTTCAGAATGTTAATTAGATATTATATTTAATTGTTCAAACAATTTAATGTTGATTTTAGCAATTTTCTCTTAGAATGGAGACAGAAAGTCGCGATCTTTTCGAAAATTTCAAATTTTCGTCCAATCTTGAATTAGAGAGAGGTAATGTTTAAATCATTTTCATTAATATCAGCAAACATAACTGCGAAAACAATTTATTATTATTCTTAATAATATTATCCTTTATTAATGCTAGGAATTGCCGTTTTTTTTTAATTTTTCAACTTTTTGTTTATTTTTTACTTGGAGTGAGTTAATATTTAATTTAGTATAGAAAAAATAATAGTTTAAACAAATAATAATGGTCTGTAACTATCTCCTTTTACAATAATACTAAATATTTGCGGTTTTTCCTGAATTTTTGAACTTTTGTCCATTTTTCAATTCGAGTGAGGTAATGATTAATTCAAGTATACATTAATAATTGTTTGAACAATTTATTATTTCCGTCAAAATTAAAACTCTGTCTTATCATCGAAGAAGGTTAGGAATCGAGAAGAGAAATCCACACATAAAATGGAAATCTACAATATCGACCAAAGTTATATTCTCCTATACAGAAAATATTTTAACGTCATTTCAGTCAAGATGGAGAATAGACATTTTTAATTAAATTTTATTCAGGAAAAAAGATCTTCTCCTTTCACTCCGCTGGGATTCGAACGCCTTATCAACTGATTTCCGGTCAGGTGCTCTAACCACTGAGCTACGGAGAGAGAAAAGGAAGAATTCTTTTTTATGTAGTACGATTTATTCTAGCAAGATGTTAAAATCCATTTTTATTAAAAATCTGTAATATCATCGGAGAAGGTAACGAATCGAGTGGAGACATCCACACATAAAATGGTAATCTACAATATCGACCAAAGTTATATTCTCCGATACAGAGAATATTTCAATGTCATTTCAGACAAGATGAAGAATAAACATTTTTAATTAAATTTTATTCAGAAAAAAGATCTTCTCCTTTTACTTCGCTGGGATTCGAACACCAAATCAGCTGATTTCCGTTTAGGCGCTCTAGCCACTGAGCTACATAGAGATCAGAGGAAGAATTCTTTTTTCTAAAATACGATTTATTTAGCAAGATGTTTATATCAAGTTTTAATAGAAATTTGTATTTTCATCGGAAAATGTAACGAATTGAGAAGAGAAATCCACATATAGAATGGAAATCTACAATATCGACCAAGGTTATATTCTCCTATGCAGAAAATATATTGACGTCATTTCAGACAATATGGAGAATAAACATTTTTAATTAAGTTTTATGCAGAAAAAAGATCGCCTCGTTTCACTCCGCTGGGATTCGAACACCATGTCAACTTATTTCCGGTCAGGTGTTCTACCCACTGAGCAACAGAGGGATGCTAGGAAGAATTCCTTTTTTCCGAAATACGCTTTATTTAGCAGGATTTTAAAATCAATTTTTAATACAAATCTTTATTATCATCGGAGAAGGTAACGAATTGAGAGGAGAAATCCACACATCAAATGGAAATCTACAATATCGACCAAAGTTATATTCTCCTATACAGAAAATATTTTAACGTC
>JAABKJ010012524.1:0-10503 GCA_011634705.1 Andricus grossulariae
AGTCATTAGGTATGAGAGAATATATTTTTCTTGTATATATTGGAAAGAGAATTGGACTGAGTATACTTCCCTGTGGCCCATGTGGGCGCCTTTTGCTACTGCGCTTGCGTTCGGGCCGTGCACTGGTTAGCCGTAGTTTGCGCGCAATTCAAATTTGGAATTAAAATGAATTCTTATGATAATACACAACAAAATTATAAAAATGTTATAAAAAATTATGTGGAATCACTTTTTTAACAAATTTCTTCTGAAATTAAATTTTTTGTGAAATATAAGTTATTTTTCGGAAGTCAAAGAAAATAAACTGCTAATAATTAAATATATGTTTTATAAATTTTTTTTTCTCTCCTAAAATCGGAAGTTGTGCAATTTATGTACATTCTTGTGCATTTTTCAATAATTATTCATTTTAATTACAAGAATTGTTTTTAATTTAAATTTTGAATTGCGCGCCAACTGCGACCAACCAGTGCGCGGCCCGAACGCAAGCGCAGTGGCAAAAGGCGCCCACATTGGCAACACTGGGTTATGTTTGTTCGAAAAATAAAATGGTGAAAAGGGGAAGGCCGTAATCACGTAAGTATATTCCTAGATATTAAATTACAAACATTTTTCTAATTTTACAAACATTTAATGTGTAAATATAATATCAAATAAATTCTTGAATTATAAGTGATAAACAGAAATGTCTGATTTCTACCAAAGATATCAGGTTCTAATATCTTTGTTTCTACATATATACCCTATTGCGCAGTTGCTATATCAGGGTGTCCAGCGACCTTGAAAACAGTTATTTCTGAAAGAAGCATCTCGTTCAGAAGAAATCTTTCTACTGAAAAGTTTTGTACTTGTCAAGATATAATTTATCTTTTACTCATTAAAGAATAAACAAAGAGATTTCAAGGCTTTTTTTGTAGACTTCACCAATTATTTTATAATTTGCAATGAGCAGATTTTAATGATGTAAATAATTCCACAAGTTTTTTTATCTCGTCTCCTCTAATATAGAATGTTGAAGTATACATTTTTTTGTGATGTTCAACTCATAAATTATAAAAATTATTAGTTGAAAATTTCGACGGTAATTCAGTTTAAGAATTAGAATGAACCATGGCCATATAGCGGATTTTTCAAGGGTTTCACAACTCGGTTTTTTATTGTACACCAGATTACAAAAAATTGCAAAAGATTTCAAAAGGTTTCGAAATATTTCAAAGGCTTCAAATTATTTTGATCATTTCACAAAAATTTCATGGATTTCAAAGGTTTTAAAAGGCGTGTACACCAAATTTAAAATATTTCACAATAACTTTACAAAGCTTTTAAAACTTTTAAAAAATTTAAAGGATTTCAGATTTGAAAAAAGTTACAGATTTGAAAAGATTTCACTAAGATTTCAAATTATTCAATGATTTCAACGAATAAAAAAGATTTCGCAAACAAAGATTTAAGAAAAATATCACAAAGATTTCAAAAGAGTTGACAAAGATTTTATATATTTCACAAAAATTTTGAACATTTCATAAAGATTGCAAGGATTTCAAAGATTTGAAAAAGGCATGTACACCAGATTTCAAAGATTTCGAACATTTCCAAAGATTTAAAAACTTTCAAAAGATTTTAATGATTTTAAAACGGGACTTTACACCAGATTTCTAAGATTTCGAAAGATTTTACACAGATTAAAAATATTCGTATGATTTCAAATGAATACAAAAGATTTGACAAATATTTTAAAGATTTCGTCAAAATTTCATCAAGATTCTAAAAGAATACAAGAATTCCAAAGATTTCAAAAACGATATAGTGCACTAGATTTCAAAGATTTTAGACGATTGAAAATATTTCAGTGATGTCAGTAGAATACGAAAGATTTCACAAATATTTCAATGATGTTAAACTATTTCAAAAGGTTTAAAAACATTTGAGAAGATTTCAAAAGATTTCAAATGAACATGAACGATCTCACAAACAAAGAATGAAGAAAGCTTTCACAAATGTTTCAAAGATTTCATAAAAATATCAAAAGATTTCGAAAAATGTTACAAAGATTTCATAAAAATATCAAAAGATTTCGAAAAATGTTACAAAGATTTCAAATATTTCACAAGGATTTCAAAAAATATTTCAAAGACGATTTACGTTCGCAAACAATTAAGAATTTATTTATGGTTCTGCTTTCTTTAAAAATTGTTGGCCAATAAGAAATAAAATGGCTCATTTTTCTACATCTATGACAAAGGATTTCATTATTTGATGTAAAAAAAGATCTGCAAAAACTTGCCTTCTTGACCTGGAAAACTTGGAAAAGACCTTGAATTTCGTGCCATAAACTACGTTACAAATTTGATGGAAAATTTAATTATTTTGTTGAAAATAAAACTATTTTGTTGAAAACTCATCTTCTATGATAAAAAAATTCAACAGCTTAGTTGAAAGTTGTACTACATTCTTAAACATTTATCTTTTTGATTGTGGATACATCTTTTTGGTAGAAAATTTAACTATTTTATTGAAAATTCGTTTTTTTTTTGGTTGAAAATTACATTTTTTTTAACTGAAAATTTAACTGTTAAGCTTGCAGTTAAAAATTTAGCTTTTTAGTTAAAAATTTAACTATTTTGTTTAATTAGATCTTTTTCAGTTAAAAATTCATGTAGTCTGTTGAAAATTCGTGTTTTTCAGTAGAAATTTAATCTTCTTATTTAACAATTAATCTTTTTCGTTGAAAATTCATCTCTTTGGTTTATATTTTAACTATTTATTGAACCTTCGTATTTTTAATGTGTTCAATTTTATTTTATTTGAATTAAAATGTTCGTTGATTAAAATATCATCAGTTACACTTTTGGTTGAGAATTCATCTTTTTGTTTGGAAATTCAACTGCCTGATTGAATGTTGAAATATTTTGTTAAAAATCAATTTTTCTTCGTGAAGATTCATCATTCAAATTAAAAATTCATCTTTAGAGTGGAAAATGTAAACAGTTTTTCTTTAACTGAAAATATAACTATTCCATTATTTGTTAAAAATTTATATTTTTAATTGGATATTGATATTTTCTATTTGAAAATTCAACTACTTGATAGAAAATTAACTTCTTTCTTAAAAATTCATAGTGTTGGTTTAAAAATTCAACTGCTTTTGTGGAAAATTCATCTATTTCGTTGAAAATTCGTCTTTTTGGGTAGAAAATGAATCTTTTTTTATATTCATATTTTTGACTGTGGAATCGACTATTTTGTTGGAAGCTCGTCTTTTTGGTTTAATTGAAGTGGAAAAAATGCATTTTTTGTTGAAAATTCTTTAATCTGAAAATGTAACTTCCATTTTTGGTTGAAAGCTTATCTTTTATTAGTTGAAAACTTATAATTTTTTTTTTTGAAAATTCAACTATTTTGGTAGAAAATTAAATTATCATCTTGAAAATTTAACTATTTATTTTTAAAAATAACTCCTTGGTATATGATTAACTTTTTCGTTAAAATTCTATAGTTTCGGGTAGAAAATTCAACTTCTTTATGTAAAATAATTCATGTACTTTTCTGAAAATTAATCTTTTTGGCCGTGAATTAAAGTATGTATTTTGTAAAAAATTCGTCTTGTTTGGTTTAATTTAACTGGTAAAATATTACTTTTTTTAAATTAATATTTTAAACTGAAAATGCAACTACTCCATTTTTGGTTAAAAACTTATGTTTATTTTTGTAACTCAGCTATTTGGTTGAAAATTCAATTATTTTGGAAGAAAATTCAACTATTTGGTTTTGGGTGGAAAATTAAATTATTTTGTGGGAAATTGATGTAGTTTTTGAAAATTCGTCTTTTTATTCAATTTAACTGATAGAAAATTCGTTTTTTTTGTTGTTAAAAATTAATTTTTCAATCTGCAAATGTAATTATTTCATTTTTAGCTAAAAACTTATGTTTTTTTTAATTCAACTATTTTTGGTAGAAAATTCAATTATTTTCTTTTGAGTGGAAAATTCAATTGTTTTGTGAGAAATTGATGTATTTTGTTGAGAAATCGTCTTTTTGGGTATAAAATTATTCTTCTTTTTTAAAAATGTATTCAATTAGACTGGTAGAGAATTCTTTTATTGTTTGTAAATTAATTTTTCAAACTGAGAATGTAACTACTTTATTTTCTGTTAATTTTGTTTTAATTCATCTATTTGATTAAAAATTCAAGTATTTGGTTAAAAATTAAACTATTGATTAAAAAAATAAACTACTTGGTAGAAAATTCACTTTTTTTTAAATTCATAGTGCCGGGTGGAAAATTCGACTGTTTCGTGGAAAACTAATATATTTTGTTGAAAACTATTTTGTTAAAAATTCGTGTTGTTTCGTTGAATTCAACGAGTTGAAATTCAGCTGTCTTCATTAAAAATTACGTTCTTGGCGAAAATTCCTCTTTGTAGGTTTAAAATTCATCGATTTTGTTGACTTAACTTTTTGGTCGAAAATTTAACTGTTTTGTTGAAAAATTGTCATTTTGGTTTGAAAATTCATACATTCATATATTAAATAAGAAGTATTACATTTTTCGTTCAGAATTCATCTTTTTTGTTTGAGAACCGAACTAAACTTGGTTAAAAATTTGATTATTTTTGATTCGGAATTCATCTCGTTTGGTTAAAAATTATATTATTTGATTACAAATTTTATTATTTTGTTAAAAATGCAACTAATTTTTAACTTTTTAATTTTAATTTTTTTAGTTGAAGGTTCATCTCTTTGGTTGAAAATTTAACTATTTCGATGAAAATTCGTTTCATGTTTGGTTGAAAGTTAATTTTTCTAATAACAACTAAACTATTCCATTTTTTGTTGAAAATTTATATTTTTCGGTTAAAAATTTAACTTTTTGATTAAAATTCATCTATTTCGTTGAAAATTCGTCTTTCTTGGTAGAAATTTAATCTTCTTGGTTAAAAATTGATCCTTTTTGGTTAAAAATGCAATTGTTTAGTTGAAATATCAACTGTTACATGCTTCGTTTAGAATTCATCTTTTTTGGTTGAAAAGTCGATTATTTGACTTGAAGTTGAACCACTGAACTTTTATGTTAAAAATTCTATTGTTTTGTAGAAAATTTATCTTTTTGGCTTGAAAATTCAACAATTTGGTAGAAAATTAAACTATTTGGTTCAAAATTGAACTTTTTGGTTGAAAAATCATATTTTTGGGTTGAAAATTCAACTTTTTTGCAGATAATTCGTCTTTTTGGATTAGAAATTAACAATTTTGGTTGAAAATTCATTTATTTTGTTCAAAATTAGCCGAAAATTTATCTTTTTGGTTGAAAATTTAACAACTTTGTTAATTATTTTTTGTTTGCTTGTTCAACATATATTTTTTAACTGAAAATTTAATTATTCCATATTTGTTTAAAACTGTATCCCGTATATATTGGATAAGTCAGAAATCCGTCTTTTTGATAGAACATTAACCTTCTTGGTCGAAAACTGTATTTTTTAATTTCCTAATTTAAAAATTAATGATTACAACTTTAAGAGAACTTTTTCTGTGAAAATTCCAGAATTTTTTACCATTCAGTTTTAAAGAGGAACCCTAAAAAGTATGAGAAGTAATAGAGAGATCCGATAGGTCAAACGCTTTTAGATGATCAGTGTGAAGTTGGAGGGTCTTCAATTCTCTTGTGTGTATTTGTTCAAATAGATATCTCTTTGCATGTAGTGAGCAGGACTAAGCAGGACTAACTTTTGAATGGGATTCCTGTCCTTAATATACCCTAACAATATAGGTATAAAATACCCAGAATCGGCCACAGAAGTCAAGACCTCTTACTACACAAGATGAACACTCTGACTTCCAGATTTTCCAGGATCGTAACAAGCCACCAAAATATTGTTGATTAAATAGCTAATTTTAAAAAGGACTCACCCCAAACGGCTGCAATTTTACCATTAATGGTTGGTAGTAGCTGCCATAAATTGGAACAAGCGATTGTGTGGGCTTCAGACAACTGCAGAGTCTACATATTTTCTGCAATCTGCTATTAGTACATCCTTTTAAAAGAAGTTTTAGCACTGGATTGGTGCTCTGAAGACCACTCTAAAAATTTAATATCTTTAATAAGAATTTATTGTTAAGATGTTGATTTTAAGCATCGAACAGCAATCCCCGTTTTCAAACAGTTTTCCAGAGTAAATATTTGTCAATGTGGCAAATATTTTTCCTAGAAACTATTATTCAATATGATTATAATTTTCCAATGTTTCAGTCCAATCGTTTAAATTTGATTTTTTAGTACTGATGTTAAACAAATGTATGTGCAAAAAGCAGTATTAAATAGTACAAAGTTATGATTTTAAATACTTTATTTATATTTAATGACAATTTACGATGTATAGGAATTGATTTCTTACCGTTTTAACAAAACATTCGCTATTATTCGTTATTTTGAGATTTATCGTGTATGCACGTACGTAAGATATATTTTTTAATCTATAACTTTTTATGAGATTTCCCAGCACCAAACAACAACTTTTGGACCTTCTCCGAATTAGAAAAAAAAATTTTCGCTCTTCCTTAGCCCAGAGGTATGACATGATTATTATGATTATAGTTCCCAATTTAACTCAGCGAGGAAAAAGTGAAACTGCGGCTAGAATATGGGCTTTTGTTCTATATGCTAAAATTACAAGAATCCGAAGTAAAATTTTTGTTTAGTTAGCTTAATATCTTTAGTACACTATCATTCTATAATCTTTTCTAAAATCATTCTTTAATGTTTAAGATAATTTTTTGTATTTTTATGGTTATTCAGGTTGGGTAATATGGCATATGGGGCAATGTGACATGGGGTAATATGGCACATAGTGCAATATATCACAGAAGGTAATATGGGACATGGGGTAACGTGGCACTTTCGGGTTGCTTTTTTTGGTTAGGGCAGTATATTTAATACAATATTCCACTGTCTTTTTCAAAAACATACAAATTTTGTCTATGTTTTTTGGTTAGGTCAGTATATTTAGTACAATATTGTACTATCTTTTCTAAAAACAGCATAATATAGAGAGATATCAAAATTAATTATCAGTTTAAACTATATTTACGTTTATAAAATATTAAAGTGATTATATATCTAAACTCGTGAAATGACACATAAACTCGAAAAATAACAACGTTCAACGGAGTGAATTTACCAAAAAAGGCCAAATTTCTCAAGGATTTTGAAAAACTGTTAAGAGAGACGTAAAACGATTTCAAAGGGTTATGTGATTTTTTTGACGCCGGGTTTTAACGTGGCCAATTTTTTTATATTTGCATTTTTGCCTCTTTTGTCAAAATTTGAACACAATAGGCGATCAGCGCCAATTTCGCGATCTCGCCGCTGAGTCAAGTTGGGAACCAACTTCCTACAGGCTGAAATGGATGGCGTGACTGGCCCCTGTTCTTACCTGAAAATTTTTCTCAAATAACTCACGTCCTCACGAAATGAGATATCGAATTGGAAATTTGGGAAATTAACTAAAAGGTATACTAAAAGAAAGGTTTGAAATTTGTATGGTCTCAAGTATTTTTGAATTACAAACGAAAATTATTTGTGGAATTTTTCTTGTAATTATAAACATTTAGAACCATATAAACGTTCCGCAGTACCTTTTTGTTAATATCCTCAATTTTTAACTCGATATCTCGTTTCATGTGGACATGAGTTACTTAAAAAAAAATGTCAGCAAGGTAAGAATCAGGTAAGTATTACCTGACCTTAATAATATAAATATTTAAAAATTAGAGACGTGTCTAAATTATCGACATTTCATGTATTTGTCCGAATATGAATTTTAATTGTTTAATAATAGTCAAATTTGCATGCCGTGTGAATAAAAAATTTCCAAAGTGTACAAATTTGGCTATTTAATATTTTATGAATCTGCAAATTTGAAAAAAAAAATGTTAGGAAAAGATTGGAAATTTGCATGTTCGGGAAACTATTTGTAAGCTTATGCTGAATTCAGGAAATTAAACTGTTGATAACTTAGATGCACGCCTCATATTTAAAATTTAAAACGACATCTATCAATTACATTTTGTTCAGGAGGATTAGGTGCATTGTGATTAAATATCGTCGGTATTGAATAAATGTCGTTCCATTTGATCAGCATAGTTTTTTCCTTCGGATCCGTGAAACATTTATCTTCAAAATGTTCTGCGCAAAGGTAGAGCTGTGTGAGTTGATCTGGTGACTTATTTCCCAATTCTGGACAACTGCATGCTTCTGCCCAAGCTCGTGCACTGTGCAAAACGATTTATATAAATAGTTTGTACAAGAAGTTGAAAACTTGACTTTTGAGCATACTCCAGTTTTCAAGGCTTTCAAGTGATTCAAGGTATTATAGGGATTTTCACATGATCTTAAAGCTATCTTAAAGGATCTATCATGACTCCATAGAACCACAGGTTGCTATCTTCGATTTTGCCACATTTACAGAAAAGGCTTTTCTAAATTGGGTAATTTGTTTTAGAAGACGTTTACTGATGAGATGTACCTTTTTTTACCTGTGTATCCAGCAAGAATAATTAGAAAGCTCATACAAAATTTAACTCTGGGAATGCCAAAACTTCGATGGAATAAATGCTTGAATTTCAAGATAGAACTTTATGACTTAAAAGCATCGCAAATTCAGAGTTGCTACATAAGACTGGTTTCAAAATCCCATGACTTTTCCAGGGTTTTTTAGGACTACTTTTGAAAAAATTCCAGGTCTACTGTAAAAAAATCCAGTCAATTAGATTCAATGTTGATTTAATAGGAACATGAGTTCTATTCTTTCAGTCTTACGATCAATTGAAAATAAAAAACGACTAGGATTTTTCCATGTCAAACAATTTTAATCATAATTATAATTACGACGTTTCGACCTATACTGTTGGTCATCTTCAGGTAAATTAAAACTCCACAAAAACAATTTTGGAATCAAAATTGTGGTCCGATGAAAATAATTGAAATTGTATTCCCAAAATATAATTAGGAAAACCGTAAAAAACAAAACAAAAAGAGGCTCCCAATAATTAAAAGGTTACATTTAAAAAAATTTAAGAGCGAACCGCAATTTCAATTATAAAGGGCTTTTCAATAATTGTTGAATTCTAAACAATTCTCATTGATATTAAGATAAAATTTCTAAACCGTCTGAAATTTTTATATTTTTTTATTTGCAAAAAAATCGATTCGTATGAATTCTGAAATTTAAAATTCGCCGTAAAGTGCTAAAATAATGGTTAAGACTTTGAAATAGGTGGGACTAATCAAATTCTAGTCACATCTTCAACATTCCATGACTTTCTCAGGTGAGACATTTTATTTTTTTATTTTTTACAATTCTTTAAAACTAGCAGACTATTTTTCTCATCAACAAAATATGACACGCCGCATGTTTAATAATCCAACACCGTACTTTCAATAAATATAAAGAATACATTTTCAAGGTATTTCCGGATAAGCTAGTCATCAAAGTAGAATTAAAGTCAACTATTTGAATTTGATTCGAATTTTCTATAAGATTTAATTTACTACGTTTTTCGGACATATTTGTTACATAAATGTATTGAATTATTTTATTCTCATATCAACTGCAATTAAAGATCTGTAATGAAACATTTTACTTAATGAACATGGACGCATACATCAGTATTCCAATTTATATTTGACGTGAGCACAAGTAACTTCATTATTAAGTAACAGTCAAAATGGTATTTATCTGAAATAGGCAGAATAAGCGCTCATTTGCCCGCGGAGCGGCAGTAAAATAGCACTTTATTGCACCACAGCAAGGAGGAAGAAGTGAGTGACAAATGAAAAAAAGTGAAAGAAAATACTGAGAAGAATTCATTTTAAAACTACGGTAAACTATGAAGTGGATTTTGGACTTATAACGTCGCCCCACGCGCGTGCGTACGCGGTACAATCAAGCGCCATTTTACTTCCACTCCTTGGGCAGATAAATTCGCGCTTATTCTGCCTATTCCAGATAAAGTATCGTATGCACCACGGCAGTAAAGTTGTTTTATGATCGGATGTAGTTTTACCGTCCGAGCCGAAGGCGAGGACGTTAAATTCTGCATCCTCGTATAAAGTTCAACTTTACTGCCCAGATCCCAGGATTTCTCTCTAATAATTTGATGAAATTTTCAACATTCTCGCTATTCGTGAACAGAAAAAACTTTCTTGTTTCAAAATTCAACTACTTGGTTAAAAATGCATTTTTTTTGGGTTGATAATTCATCATTTTGGTTGAAACCCCTTTTTTTGTTGTTCAAAATTTAACTATTTTATCGTAAATTAATTTGTTTAACTGGAAATTTAACTATTTAATGTTTGGTTAAACATTTATCTTCTTCAGTTGAAAATTCAACTATTCGGTTAAAAGTTCTGTATTTTGTTGAAAATGTCTTTTGTGGTAGAATATTAATCTTCTTGGTAACTAATTCACCTTTTTGGCTGCAAATTCCTTTAAAAATTCTAA
>JAABKJ010012526.1:0-10503 GCA_011634705.1 Andricus grossulariae
ATAAAGATAACCGTCCACGCACTTGCGAGCTGGATCGCACAGAAAAGCGTAATGAGTACCTAGCAACAAGGGGCGCCTCCTAAAGGATGTGTGGAAAATTGATTTTGCCCGCGAGAATTTGAAATTCTGTGAGTTGATCTAGAGGACGAGACTATGTAGCATAATTTAAGAATTTTCAATTGTAAATCTTCAAAATTTAACAATTCCAACAACAAAAAAAAACTTTTAAAATTACATCCTTTTAATATATAAATTTTGAAAATTGAATAATTTGCAATTCTATATTTTCATAATTTAAGAATTTTCAATTGTAAATCTTCCAAATTTAACAATTCCAAAAAAAAAACTTTCAAAATAACATACTTTTAAAATATAAATCTTGAAAATTGAATAATTTGCCATTCTATATTTTCAAAATTTAAGATTTTTCAATTGTAAATCTTCAAAACTGTAGATATTTGAATTGTAGATCTTCAAAATTGAAGAGTTTTTAATTTTGAAAAATTATGCAAGTTTTAAGCTTTACAATTAAAAAATCTGTAATTTTGATAATTACCATTTAAACTTTCATCAATTTGAAAGATTTGAAATTTAAAACTTTTAACATTTGATCTTCAAAATCATCACAATTTAGGACTTTTTATTTATACATCTTAAAAATTGAAGAATTTTAAACTGCAAATCGTTAAGATTGAAGAATTTTCGATTGCAAATCGTCAACATTGTTGAACTTTAAAGCGTAAGTCGTTGAAAATGAGGATTTTTTAATTTTTACAATATTTAAAACAAAAAATTAGGCAAATTTTAAGATTTCGAAGATTTTGAATTGAAAACTTTACTTTTAATTTCCAGAATCATTCCAATTTAAGCATTTTTATTCATACATCTTCAAAATGAAAGCGATTTTTCAATTGTAAATCTTCAAAATTGAAGAATTTTAAATTGATAATTGTGAAAATTGAAGAGATTTCAATTGCAAATCTTCAAAAGTGAACTATTCCACAAAAATGTTCCAAATTATACTTTTAAAATATAAATCTTGAAAATTGAATGATATACAAATTCTATATTTTCAAAATTTAAGAATTTTCAATTGTAAATCTTCAAAACTGTAGATCTTTGAATTGTAAATCTTTAGAATTGATGAGTTTTTAATTTGGAAAATTTTGATATAAGCCGGGTTTGCTGGGAATGTGTACCCGACTTAATCACAGGTAAGTGAGAGGGTGAGGATGATCCTCGCTGCTACAGATCGGGCGCTAGTCCGGCGCTAGATAGGTAATGGACAGGCGCCGCTGTCTTTGGTTGGTAGATGTGGAGACAATACCGAACGGGCACTAGGCGGGCGCTGGTCTGGCATCGGCGGTGATACTGCAGAAATTGGGTCGGGCTCGGACCGGTAGACTCTTGTTGTTTTGCTGCAGGAAAGAGTCTAGGTGCGGCATCGACTTCCCTTCGTGTCTTCTGCTGGAAGGTCGTGTCTGGAAGATCCTGGTGGCCCCTTTTGATGAGAGAAGATACCGATAGGTCTGAAGTCCACCCATGGGGGTCTGCACGGGCACCAGACGGGCGCTAGTTAGGCGCGGGTCGGGCCACGTATTCTTCGTCCGGGGCCACCTCAAGGGGCACCGACGGACAGGACAAGGTAGGAAAAGAGAGACAGAGGAAGAGAGAGAGAGAGAGAGAACGGGGCTACGAAGGCAGATCGCCCTGAGAGAGAGAGTTCGTATGGAGCCACGAAGGCAGACCATACGAAGTAAGTAAGAGAGAGATAATGCGGGGCTACTAGAGCAGACCGCGGAAAGGAAGAGAGATAGAGCGGGGTCGAGAAGGCAGACTGCCTCAGAGAGAGAGAGAGAGAGAGAGAGAGAGAGAGAAAGAGAGAGAGAGAGAAAGAGTGTGTGTGGAGCCTCGAAGGCGGAACATACGAAGTAAAGAAGAGAGAAAGAGAATGCGGGGCTACGGAGAGCAGACCGCGGAAAGGAAGAGAGAGAGAGAGAATGCGGGGCTACAGAGAGCAGACCGCAGAAAAAGGAGAAGTAGGAGGATAGTAAAGGATGGAGGAGGATGCAGTGAAAAGCTGCAGATTGATTTAAGAGTTTATTGGCGAATGCTAAAAAATCCCGTGGATCTGATTAATCTTGGTTGCGGAGCTCAAGTCGAGCACCGTTCAGCCAAGTAATCAGGGGAGAGCGCAGAAGCCAAGTGAAGAGAACAGCTCGTGCACCGGCTTTTGTGAACGGGAGGGGCGAGAGCTCGAGTGAGGAAGGGAGCGGCTGCTGGCCCTCTCATTGGCCGAGATTCCCGAAACTGGAGTCGCAACGGAGCGGTGGTGCACCGTTCTCCGTGTTGCCTTTCGCCGAGCTCGCGCGCCTCGCGCCATTTAAACGTTATTTTCGACGTTTTAATTATAGATTAAAAATATTAAAATTTAACATTTTTACCAAATATTTCGTGAAAATCATCCTATCGATACATATTTTAATCCCACGTTGAAGAATTTTGAAAATGTAAAAAATTAAGAGAAATCGAAAAATAAATGGTTATATGAATACTTTTGTACAATAATGCATGCAAAATAATGACCCGGGAATTAAATTAAATTATATTAAATATTTGACCTAAGATTGCTTCCACAAAAATGTTTATTTTGATTCGTACTCAAGTTAAGAATCTGGAAAGATTTTAAATTGCTAGGCTTGGCGTTGAGAACCCTGTGTAGGAACGAGAGAGAGAGAGAGAGAGAGAGAGGCGGGAAGAAGCGTCACGGCGTACGTGACTAGCGAAGCCTTCTCTCGCTTGAGCACGGCGTGGTCACGTGCTGGGAAAAACCCGTCGGCCAGCTGCCGGGCGGACGCGTCAGCTACGTGCCAAACGGAGGGACCGCTTTTGGCCAATTAGTAAAAGTGTTATGACTCACTCAAATGGGAGGAAAGCAAGCTCGTTGAGTAAACACGGATGTTTACGATTTAGGCGTAAAATGTTTCACTTGAGTTTCGCTTTGAAATTCAACCTGGGAAATTACGTGGCTAAATCGCTCACATCCGTGGTTCTCAAATTTAGGCCTGCTGGCCTATAACAATTCCACCCTCTCCCGGATAGAGCTTGCTATCCCATTGACAGTGTCAGATGGAAATAGAGAAAAAAATTTTGTGGAAACAAACTTTGGTTAAAAGTGTACAAAATATTTACATACATATAAAGGAAGTACAATATAAGATACAGGCGAGGAAGACAAGCTTAGGGTGCATTCCGGCAGCCCTTACAGATAAAAAGACAGCGAAAGATAGGATTGCCAACATGTTTCACAAGGGTAGGGTGCGCTCCGGTAGCCCCAGCGAACCGATTTACAAAAATTAAGGTGCGTTTCGGCAGCCCCGTTAATTGAAAAAAAATGAAAGGCGAACAATTGAAAATATGTTTACAAAAGGGCAGGGTGCGTTCCGGCAGCCCTGGCAAATCGAAATATTTGAAATTCACAAAAATAGAGTGCGTTCCGGTAGCTCTAACGAAGCGAACAAAATATCACGGGAAAAGACATAATTGAAATATTTGAAATTTACAAAATTAAAGTGCGTTCCGGCAGCTCTAACGAAGAGAAAATGGGAAAATATAAACGAGATATGTACAAAATATATAGGGTGCGTTTCGGCAACCTTTATAAAGCAAAAAACAAAAATAGGCATGGAAGAGATATTTACAAAAGTTTAGGGTGCGTTTCGGCAGTCCTTATGACTTACAAGTTTCCTTTATCGGTGTTGTCGTCTTGGAGCGTATTTACGGGCGTCTCGTTAGTCCACAGGAACTTGTCGTCGGAGGTTATAACGCCTCCTGGCGTTATCGGGGTGCTCGCCTGGCACTCCATTGTTGAGATGCGCATCCGGTATCTCGTCATCGAGGTACTCATCCGGTACCTCGTTCTCGGCGTTGTTGTTGAAGTACTCATCCGGTACCTCTCCTTCTGCTTCGTCGGCACGCGGGGTTGGCCCGGTGCTAGTCCCGGTGATTCGTGGCTGTCTGCTTCCCGCAACAAGGTTGCAGACGGTTGCCTCTCCGTCGAAACTTTCGGCATGGTAGTCTCCGCCGACGCTTTCGGCAATTTCTTCGCCGACGCTTTCGGCAATTGTTGGCCCGACCTCCTGGCCGGGTAGTTGGGTGGCGGGTGGTGCCGCGGCCAACTCTGCGACTGCTGCTTCCGCAGGCAATCTCATCGCTTGACCAGGTGCTGGGAGCAACACGTTGCCATGAATCTTCTGGGCGACGCCTTCCTTGAGTACCCAATAGACGTCGCCGACGATATGGTCCACAATTTGAAACGGTCCAAGACGGCTGAGCGCCAACTTGGCGTTGAATCCAGCTGCTTTGTTGGACAACTGGTGGTTTGGGACCTACACCCAGTCCCCTGGGGCGTATCGTGTCGGTGCCCTGGCAGCAGCGTATCGGGCCTGGTAGTTGTCCTGGTTGTCGCGGGCTTCGGCTTCTCGTCGTTGTATGTCTTCATCTGGCGGAACAGCTTCAGGTACCTCCTCCAGATTCCATTTTCCAGATGAGCGATCACCAGTCGTTTGTCGTGGCCGATGCTGGCGTTGGCTGGGCTGTCAGTTCTTCCTGTCGTGAATGAAGTGGTGGCATTGGCCGGACTACTGGTTCTTCTTGTCGTGGCACGTTGATGATTGCCGGTGGAGTTGGTACCCTGGGGATGAAGAGTGGGTCCGGCCTGCTGCTGGGACCCGGAGTAGGTTGAAATTCTTCTGCCGGTTCCTGGAATAACACCCGCGGTGTTCGGCGATTGCTCCCTGTGAGTGAGCGACTTCTTCCCCTGATGGAAGTTGGCTGTGCTGCTGCTTCGTTATACGCTGGTGGTGGTGATGAGGGCCTCTCCAGAGGACCTTGTTCTGCTGCTTCTTCTACTGCTGTGCTGGGCGCCACTGAGTCTTGAGGTGGAGGCTCCGAAACCGGGTTGTTTCTGGTGGCCATCATCCTGATTGATGGCCGACCTGGTGCGCGGCGAGACGGAGTCGGTTAACTGGTTATGTGTACCCAACTTAATCACATGTAAGTGAGAGCGTAAGGATGATCCTCGCTGCTACATATCGGGCGCTAGCCCGGCGCTAGATAGGTGCTGGACAGGCACCGCTGTCGTTGGTTGGTAGATGTGGAGACAGTACCGAACGGGCACTAGGCGGGCGCTGGTCTTCGTGTCTTCTGCTGGAGGGTCGTGTCTAGAAGATCCTGGTGGCCCCTTTTGATGAGAGAAGATACCGATAGGCCTGAAGTTCATCCATGGAGGTCTGCACGGGCACCAGACGGGCGCTAGTTAGGCGCGGGTCGGGCCGTGTATTCTTCGTCCGGGGACACGTCGAGGGGCACCGACGGACAGTGTGTTGAGCTGGCGGGCCACCGTCCAGCCCGAGGGTGGAGGAGCTCCACGCGTTCAGTTTGATGACTCTCCGCCGACGCTTTCGGCGATTGTGACCGGGTTGGAAGGAGCCCGGTTGGTGGGAAAGAGGAGGACAGCCCGGAGACGGCGATCCCGGGTGCCTTTGCTGGGACGGGACCGAGGGATCCTCCTACCAGTCATACGACTGGCAGGAAGGACAAAGTAGGGAAAGAGTGGAAGAGGAAGAGAGAGAGAGAGGGGGGGTGCGTATGGAGCCAGGAAGGCAGACCATACGAAGTAAGGAAGAGAGAGAGAGAGAGAGAGAGAATGCGGAGCCACTAGAGCAGACCGCGAAAAGGAAGAGAGAGAGAGAGAGAGAGAGAGAGAGAGAGCGGGGTCGAGAAGGCAGACCGCCTCAGAGAGAGAGAGAGAAAGAGAGAGAAAGAGTGCGTATGGAGCTTCGAAGGCGGACCATACGAAGTAAAGAAGAGAGAGAGAGAGAGAATGCGGTGAAAAACCCGCCGGCCAGCTGCCGGGCGGACGCGTCAGCTACGTGCCAAACGGAGGGACCGCTTTTGGCCAATTTGTAAAACTGTTATGACTCACTCAAATAGGAGAAAAGCAAGCTCGTCGAGTAAACACGGATGTTTACGATTTAGGCGTAAAATGTTCCACTTGAGTTTCGCTTTGAAATTCAACCTGGGAAATTACGTGACGAAATCGCTTACATCCGTGGTTCTCAAATTTAGGCCTGCTGGCCTATAACAATTTACAATTAAAAATTATGCAAGCTTTAAGTTTTATAAATAAAAGTTCTGCAATTTTGATCATTCACATTTGAACTTTCATCAATTTGGAAGATTTAGAATCGAAAACTTGACTTTTTTCAAAATCATCTATATTTAAGAATTTTTATTTATACATCTTTAAAATTTAAGAATTTTAAATTGCAATTCGTTAAAACTGAAGAATTTTCAATTGTAAATGTTCAAAATTTAACAATTCCAAAAACAAAAAAAGTTCCAAATAACCTACTTTCAAAATATAAATCATGAAAATTGAATATTTTGCCATTATATATTTTCAAAATTTGAGGATTTTCAATTGTAAATCTTCAAAACTGTCTTTAAAATAAAAGAGTTTACAATTGTAAATCTTCGAAATTGAAGAATTTTAAATTGCCAATTGTGAAAATTGAAGAGATTTCAATTGTAAATTTTTTAAATTGAGCAAGTTTTAATTCAGGCAAATTACAATTTAAAAAATTTTCTAATTTTGATGATTGACATTCGAAATTTCTTCAATTTCGAAGATTTAGAATTGAAAACCTGACTTTCGATTTTCAAAATCATCCACATTTAACAATTTGTATTTTTATATCTTTAAAATTGAAGAGTTTTCAATGGTAAATTTTCAAAATTTAACTATTCAAAAAAAAATTTTTAATTATATACCTTTAAAATATAAATCTTAAAAATTCTATAATTTGCAATACTGTATTATTAAAATTCAAGATTTTCTTTTGATTTCCAAAAGCATCTAAATTCAAGAATTTTTATTTATACATCTCTAAAATTTAAGAGTTTTTAATTTTGAAAATTTACGATTATAAATTATGCAAGTTTTACCATTTTAAAAACTGTTCTTTTGATTATTTACATTCAAAATTTCTTCAATTGGGAAGATTTAGAATTAAAAATTTGACTTCTGATTTTCAAAATCATCTAAATTTAAGAATTTTTATTTATACATCTCTAAAATTGAAGAGTTTTTAATTTTGAAAATTTACAATTATAAATTATGCAAGTTTTAAGTTTTACAATTTTAAAAACTGTTATTTTGATGATTTACATTTGAAATTTCTTCAATCTGGAAGATTTAGAATTGAAAATTTGACTTTTGATTTTCAAAATCATCCATATTTAAGATTTTTTATTTACACATCTATAAAATTAAAGAGTTTACAATTGTCAGCCTTAAAAATTGAAGAATTTTACATTTCAAATCGTGAAAGTTGAGGAATTTTTTATCGTAAATCTTTAAAATTGACGGGTTTTTAATTTAGACAAATTACAATTGAAAAAGTTCTCTAGTTTTTATGAATTAGATTCGAAATTTCTTAAATTTCGAAGATTTACATCTTTAAAATTTAAGATTTTTCAATTTTGAAAATCTGCAATTTAAAATTATGCAAGGTTCAAGTTTTGAAATTTTTAAAAACTGTAACTTTAATGATTCGAAATTTCTTCAATTTGGAAGATTTATAGAACTAAAAATTTGGCTTTTGATATTCAAAATAATCTAAATTAGGGAATGTTTATTTGAACATTATTAAAATTGAAGAGTTTTCAATGGTAAATCTTCAAAATTCAACTATTAAAAAAAATCAAAATTACATACCTTTAAAATATAAATCTTGAAAATTCAAGAATTTTCAATATTAAATCTTCAAAATTGTAGAACTTTGAATTCCGAATCTTTAAAATTGAAGAGCTTTTAATTTTGAAAATTTACCAAAAAAATGTATGCAAGTTTTGATCTTAAATGAAAGACATAGATTACTGAAAGCCAATCAAAATTAAAATTTAAGTTGAAATTAAAATTAAAATTAAAATTAAAATTAAATTAAAATAGCATGAAAGCCAAAGTAGCTATTTTAATATTTATTTTAATTTATGATTATTGCTAGTACCTAAAATTTGTAAAATTCGTTAATGATTATTTTTAATTAAATTTTAGCCAAGAAAAGAGGCAAGACTCTCGATAGAAATACGGTATCATTTATTGGGAACAACAGAACTCCAATGGGATTTAATTTTCGAAAAAGATAGACACGTTACTTTGAAAACAAAAGTCAGATCTCTTTCTGAAAATGATGAAGAGCTCATTTTATTTCAAGAACCACCTTTGAAATTCGAACAAGTTTATATCGGAGATTTAAATCCTATAAATCAGGTAAATTTACATAACAGATTAAATATCTCAAAATTAAAATGTCAATTTTAACGATTTGAAAGCCGCAAAAAATTATTTTCAAAATTCCCTCACATTTCCCCGGCTAATTTTTCATTCTCCCTGACCATTAATATTTAAAGACTAAAATTCTGATTTTGTAATATTTTTAATATCGAATATTTTATGAATGGAATAGAAAATTTTTTTATTTAAATTTATAAATTCTTAATTTATTATTCTCAGGGATGCCACAGCCTAATTCACTTGGAAAATGTTACCTATTTAAAAAGAAAGTGACCAAAAGTGACTAATTTTTAAGTTAAATTAAAAAAAAAAAACCAAGTTAATTGAAAAAAATTCAAAATTATGGAAAAATTTATAGAATTCAGTAAGTTTGAAATGAGCTTAGAAAAATTCAAGGGAATTCAAAAGGATCTAATAAAATGCGTAAGAATTCAAGATGAGTTTAAAAGACTTCAAGATGAACTAAACAAAAAGTAAAAAAAAAATTAATTCATTGAATTGAGTGGAATTGAGTGACTTTAGAAGAATTCCAAGTGAATTAAAAAATTCAAGATAATTATAAAGAATTAATAAGAATTCAAAATAAATGGACAAAAATTAAAATCCATTAAAACATAAAATCCCGTGAAATCTATGAAATTGGATATTTCCTGAATACCCTGGAAAAATGATTAAAATAATTTGAAAGCTTTTGAAATCCATTAAAATAATTGAAATCCTCGGAAATATTATAAAATCCCTTGAGAGGTTTGAAAATATCCTGAAACCTTATCATTTTAGCTATAACAAATTTCAAAAATAAAAAATAAAATTTTGAAGATAATAAAAATCATTAAAAAAAATTTGGTCCTATAAGATCGTTGCACACCTTCAGAATTTCTAGGAAATTCTTTACAACGGCATGAAAATGTTTTAAAATCCTTTGGAATTTTTAAAAATACCATAAAATATTTCCAATAATTTAAAATCTTTTATAATCTCTTGAAACTTTTCATAGCGCCTAAAAATTCGTTGGAATAAAAAAAAAACTAAAATCTTTGAAATTCTTTTCAATTAATTGAAAATTCCTTGGAATTTTTAAAAATAACCAAAAATCTTTCAAATCCTTTGGAATAACTTTAAATTATTGAAATATATTAAAAATACCCTAAGATATTTCTAATCCTTGAAAATCTTTTGATACGCCTCCAAATTTTTTGAATCTCTTAAAAATGCCTTGAAATTTTTAAAATCCTTTGAAATCACTTCAAAACTTCAAATAGTTGAAATCTACTAAACATATCCTAAAATACTTAAAACCCCATGAAACCTCTCGAAATGCCTTGACTTTTTTTAAATCTCTTAAAAATTCTTTGGAATTTAAAAAACTAAAATTTTACAAATTCTTTGAAATTAATTTAAAGTTCCTTGAAATTTTTTTAATTGATTTTAAATTATTAAAATCCTTTGAAATCGCTTCAAATTATTGAAATCTATTGAAAATACCCTAAGATATTTCAAAACCTTAACAATCTTTCAAAATGCCTTGAGATTTTTTAAATCTCTTAAAAATTCTTTTGAATTTTTAAATATAACCAAAAATCTTTAAAATCCTTTGGAATCACTTCAAATTATTGAAATTTTTTAAAAATACCCTAAAATATTTCAAATCCTGGAAAATCTTTTGAAATGCCTTGCAATTTTTTGAATCTCTTAAAAATTCCTTGGCATTTTTAAAAATACCTAAAATATTTAAAATCCTTTGGAATCACTTCAAATCTTCAAATAGTTGAAATTTATTAAAAATATCCTAAAATATTTAAAATCCTTTGAAACCTTTCGAAATGCCTTGGCTTTTTTTAAATCTCTTAAATATTCCTTGGAATTAAAAAAAAAACTAAAATTTTACAAATTCTTTGAAATGAATTGAAAATTCCTTGAAATTTTTGAAAATGATCTAAAATCATTAAAATCCTTTGGAATGACTTCAAAGTATTGAAATCTATTAAAAATATCCTAAGATTTTTCAAATACTTAAAAATCTTTCGAAATGCCTTGACATTTTTTAAACCTCTTAAAAATTGTTTGGAATTTTTAAATATAACCAAAAATCTTTAAAATCCTTTGGAATCACTTCAAATTATTGAAATTTTTTAAAAATACCC
>JAABKJ010012527.1:0-10503 GCA_011634705.1 Andricus grossulariae
TTTCAACATTTCACTATTTTGGTTGGAAACTCTACTTTCTGGCTTAAAAATTCAATAGTTCAGTTGGAAAATAAACTATTCAGTTGAAAATTAAGTTTTTTATTGAAAATTTATATTTCTAGACTGAAAATTCAATTATTTTTCAGAAATCTATATTTTTTATTTTAAATCCATCTCTTTTATTTGACGATTCAACTATTTTGTTGAAAATTCGTCTATTTTGGTTGAATTCAATAGTTTTCGACTCAAAATTAAAATCTGTTTTGGTTCAAATATCAACTATTTGGTTGAGACTTGTCTTTTTTGTTAGAAATTCATATTTCCCGATTGAAAATTAAATTGTTTTGCAAAATTTGTTTTGATATTTAAATTCATCTATTTTGTTTGCACATTCAAATATTCTGTTGAAAATTCATATTTATTAGTTAATTTCATTATTTTTTATTTAAAATTAAAATCTGTTTAGGTTGAAATATCAACTATTATATTTTTCGTTGAAAATTCATCTTTTTGGGTTAAAAATCCCACTTTATTGTAAAGATTGTAAAAAATTTGTCGTTTTTTCAGTTTAATATTCAACCAATTGTTTACTTTTTCACAAATGTTACAATTTATTCTAAATCTTCTTTTTTGCAATTCTGTTAGTTATAACGAATTGGAAAAGTGTATTCGTATAAGACTTTTATTTTTTTATTTTTGGTTAGGTTGTGCAAAAAAAAACTCTAAAAAATTGACTCGCAGAAGTTTGTGGAAATTTGTTCAATGGATCACATTTTATAGCACATGAAGATTTATAAAAAATGTTACTGATTATAAGCCAACTAAAAAATTGTTCTCCTTGATAATATTTTTGTTTAAGAAATCAAAAATATCTTTCCGAACGTTCAAAATGTAATTTTTCTTGCTACAAAATTATTAGAAAAATTATAAATAATTATTCTTTCTATAAACTCTTCTTTAGAAGCCTTTTAGAGGATACTTCAATTTGTAAAACAGCCAGAATCACAGAGAGCCAGGTCAGAACTGTATGGGAGCTTACGAAGTTGTGCAAGGGCTTAGTGCAATTTCTGGCGCTTCACCAGAAATTGCTGAATAAGCTGCGATAAATGGACAGGTGCATTTTCCTCGTAGCTGTTAGTGAATTAAATGTCTCTTTGTGCTTTATAGTAGGAAAGAGGATCAGATAGAGAATATATATTCGAAGCATCAATAGCCAGTTTAAATTCCTTTTTGAACTTTATTGTAAGAACCAGAAAAAAGGGCTAATTACGCTCTAAATCCGAATTCGTATAAATTTTACTAATTCAATCAGTAGCATTGTAATTGACTTTATATTTTATATTTATTTTTATATATTGCTATTATATTTTTGTTTGGAAATTGATAGTTTTTAGTTCAAAATTCAAATATTCATCTTCTTGCTTGAAAATTCAACAGATTGTTTACGATTTTTTCTCTCCCTTGACTGGAAAATCTTGTTAAGTTTAAAATTCAACTCATGTTGAAAAGTAGTTTTTTTTTTAAATAAACTGTTTCTGATTGAAAATCAATTTTTTTTTTATTATCAACTACTAAATGTTTCGTTCAGAATTCATATTTTTTCGAATAAAAATTTAATCACTGAGTCAAAAGCTGAACTCTTTTGTTAAAAATTGATGTTTTTTGTTGAAGATCCATCATTTTAATGAAAAATTTATCTTTTTGGTTGAAAAGTGAAATATTTTGTTGAATTTGTTTTCAAACTGAAAATATAATTATTCCGGTCAAATATTGCAACATTTTAGTTAAAAATTCATCTCTTTAGTTTAACATAATACAAAATTAAAATTTTAACTATTCAGTTCTGGAGTGAAAAATTATAATTTTTAGTTGAAAATGAAACTATTCCAGTAAATGGTTCATCATCTTAGTTGAAAATTCATCACATCGGATGAATTTTTTTTCGGAAAATTAATTTTTTCAAGCTGGAAATTCAACTATTTGTTTGAAACTTTATCTTTTTGGTGAAGAATTTAAGTATTCCAGTTAAGTATTAATAATTTTAGTTGAAATTTCATCTTTTCGATTGAAGATAAAAACTGCTTAATTAAAAAATACTCTTTTGTTAAAAATTCATATTTTTTGTTCAAAATTCATCTATTTCAGTGAAAGATTCATCATTTCAGTGCAAAAATTTTTTTTTGTGGAAAATTTATTTTCAAAGTGAAGATTTAACTATTTCATCTCTGGTCAAAAACTAATCTTTTTTAGTTCAAAATTCAACTATGAAATAAAAATTTGTTTGAAAGAACTTTTTCATTGAGGATTCATATTTTTGTGTTGAAAAATAAATTTGTTTGTAAATACTTCAGTTTTTTGTGCAGAAAATGTAACTATTTTGATTAAATATTCTACTGTTTGGCTGAAAATTAAAATTTTTGTCAAAAATTCATATTTCGGGTTAAAAATTCAACTATTTGTTTGAAAATTCCGCAATTTGGTTTAAAATTGTACTATTTAGCTGAAAAATGTGATTATTATGTTCAAAATGTAACTTTCTGTTAAAAATTCCACTATTCAATTAAAAATTGAACTACTTCGTTGAAAATTCCACCATTTAATTGAAAATTCAACTATTTGGTTGAAAATTCCACTATTTGGTTCGAAATTCTATCATTTAGGTAAAAATTGTACTATTTAGGTTCAAATTTCGTACTTCTGTTTAAAATTAAACTAATTTTGATTAAAAATTCAACTTTTTGGTTGCAAATTCCGCCTTTTGGTTAAAAATTTAACTATTTTGTTGGAAATTCCACTATTTGGTTGAAAATTCGACTATTTGTTTGAACAGTCTACTATATTATTAAAAATTCTTCTTTCTGGGTTGAAATTTCGTCTTTTTGTGTTGAAAATCAAACTATTCTGATTGAAAAATCAACTATTTGGTTGAAAATTCCACTATTTGGATTGAAATTCTACTATTTAGATAAAAATTGTACTATTTCAGTTCAAATTTCGTCCGTCTGTTCAAAATTAAACAAATTTTGATTGAAAATTCAACTTTTTGGTTGAAATTCCGCCCTTTGGTTAAAAATTTAACTATTTTGTTAGAAATTCCACTCTTTGGTTGGAAATTCAACTATTTCGTTCATAACTCAACAATTTTATTGAAAATTCATCTTTTTTGGATTGAAATTTCAACTTTTTGTGTTAAAAATTAAACTATTTTGATTAAAAATTCAACTATTTTGTTGAAAATTCCACTATTTGGTTCAAAATTCAACTATTTGGATAAAAATTGTACTATTTGGGTAGAAATTTATTCCTTCTGTTGAAAATTGAACTAGTTTTCATTGAAAATTCAAACATTTAGTTGAAAATTTCGCCTTTTGGTTAAGAATTTACTTGTTTGGTTGATAATTCCACTATTTGGTTAAAATTGAAAATGCAACTATTTTGTTAAAAATTGCACTATTTAGTTGGAAAATCCACCATTTGGTTGAAAATTCGAATATTTGGTTGAAAATTCAACTATTTGGTTGAAAATTCTACTATTTGGGTTGAAAGTTCGTCTTTTTGAGTTGAATATTAAACTACTTTTGATTAAAAATTCAACTTTTTGGTTTAAAATGCCGCCTTTTGGTTAAAAATTTAACTATTCGGTTGGAAATTCCACTATTTGGTTCATAACTTAACTATTTTGTTGAAAATTTAACTATTTTGTTGAAAAATCTTCTTTTTTGGATTAAAATTTCGTCTTTTTGTGTGAAATATTAAGCTATTTTGATGAAAAATTCACCTTCTGCTGAAATTTTTGTTTTCAACATTAATTTTTTAAGCTGGAAATTCCACTATTTAGTTGAAAGTTTGTCTTTTTTAGTTGATATTTCTTCTATTTTCTTCAAAAGACGTATGTTTGTTGTAGAAAATTATTCTTCATGTTTCAAAATTATTCTTATTCTTTGAAACTTTATTTTTTAGTGGAGGTTTCAAGTATTCCAGTTAAGTATTCATAATTTTAGTTGAAATTTCATCTTTTTGATTGAAGATAAAAAATACTTAATCAGAAAATACTTTTTTGTTAGTAATTCATATTTTTTGTTCAAAATTTATTTCACTAAAAGATTCGTAACTTTAGTTCAAAAATTTGTTTCTGGAAAATTCATTTGTTGAGTGAAAATTTAACTATTTCATTTTTGGTCGAAAACTAATCTTTTTTAGTTCAAAATTCAACTATCGATTATCAAATAAAAAGTTTGAATTATTATGCAAATTCATATACTTTAGATACAAATTCAAGAAATGATTAATTATGTTTTTAGTATTATTTCATTATTATTTAAACATTAGAATGGCTTTGTACTATAAGAAATTATATATGAAAAAAAAACTTGAACTATTTGGATAGAACTTGAAATTTTAAGGGAATGTTTTTTTCAGGTATGATTTTCAGGTTTAAATATTTCATTAATGCAATTTAAAATCGAAGATAATGAAGTTTAAGGCTCACAAAGCTTTCTACGAAGCAATTTTGAGCTGATTGTTGGCATACTTAAAGTTTGATATTTATATGCATATCTTTCGTTTATCGCATTATATTCTAATAGTTTCATATAGATAGAAGAAAAAAAGTTACGACTTCGCAGTAAGCTTTTAAGATTATTAATATTCCAGTTTTAATTACTATTATAACATGTTTTCAATTCGGATTGAACTAAATTTTTTATTTAATTGGACCTAATCTGACTTTAATCATTTATTAATATATTTCAATAAAATTCTCTTCGTTTAAAAAACAGTTCAAAAACTTATTTAAAACTACCCTTTGAAATAGTAACCAGCAATACATTTACCAATTCATTTAGTAGTAGCATTACCATTTCCTTTAGTGGATATAGTTAATAATTCATTTAGTCAGTTATTTTTATTCATTGAATCAGTTAATCAGAATTGTTTATTACCAGTAAATGAATCGGCACTATTTGAATTAGTAGAAAACTACTACCAATTAGTAATTTCCTACCAACTCAGATTTAGAGAGTGCCCTTATTTTACAATTATGTTTCAGTTACTGAAAACCAATTGCAGATCGTAAATTGTCAGTGCAGGGACAGCAAACTCACTTTTAATTTGCGATTATCTACTGATACTGATGCCAGCATGCGAATTCTCAATAGCAAACATACATTGTATACAATCAGAGAACTGCATGTGTACCCTCGAAAATAGGCTTGCTCGATGGGTTGACTGAAGTTGGTCAAAGTGTGTGTTGTACAGACAGCACAAGGATTATGCGGGATTACTCTACAGGATTTCGAGGTCATCGATAAAGTACCGAATTTGAGGTAAAAAAAAAATCCATTCAATATGGGTGACTTTTTTATCAAATTCAATCTAAAACCAGCTTTGAATTCGGTCTCAGGTATTTCCGGTTCCTTTTTTTTCATAATAGTATAGCATTAATTTGTTGAGCACTTTGCTTCCTCATTATGATCAATAAGCAAATCTATTTGCTCCTTCATGAGGGATGTATCCATGTTTTGTTTAATGTTTAAAATTAATGATTACATTATTTTATAATATAATATTAGTTGCTGCTCTCACACCCCAACCATCAAAACATAAAAATACAGTTAGGTCAATCAATACATCTCGAATTAAGGAGTGTTTATTCTTAAATGAACTCTGAATTATGTCAGTGAAAATAGTTTTACTATATAAAACAATTGATGAGGACATTTTATTAGACATTTTATTTATTGAAGGAATGTTCAATCAAACGAATTAAAAAATTTCTGAAATAGTTACCATTTTAATGCTTCTATAAGGAATCAATGATGCGATAAATTGTATAATAGAAATTATACGCTGTTGGAGATGTTTATAATTTTGGTTATTGTTTATCGGTGTGCTTCTTATTTTTCAAAATCATATTTTTTTCACGACCTATTTTTCTTTAAATGCAAATAAATGATCTTCTCCAAACTTGAGGAAAATGTTAATATAAAACCGTATCACAAAGACCATGAAGTTTCCCATTGATTTAACATAGAACAGAAGACATCTTATTCTTGATGTGTTTTACAAACGAAAATATAATATTAACGTAACTTATAATACGTCTTATTGTTCAGAATACAACACAGAATAAGGATTGGCTATGATTTCCAATATCATACAATTCTGAGACTATTTTATGAAAACCCAAGGAATCCCCCATAAATGCTAATTAAAAGTTTTACGTAATATTAATGGTAATGATTACATTAAACAAATCTTTTTCGCAAAAATAATTATGTAACGGATAATTTTTGGATTTTGACTCATTTTTTAACTAATGTTACATTGCTTAAACAATTTTATTTTTTTGAAACAATTCATTTCCCGTGGAAATCGCAAAATATGTTGAAATCATAGGTGTTATGAGTCCTATGATGAATGTGAACAGTGTTCATTGAAAAAAATAGAAGAAACGTATTTTTTGGATAATTTTTCCATAAATTCGGATATTATTATTCGCTTTTTTGTTTATTGATGTTACCCTTATTTTGTTATTCTGTATTACCTTAACATCATCTCTATTTTTCAATACAAATTTTCCGGAAAAAAGAGATCAATTCGTCCTGTTTTTTTGAAATTTTTCAACAAGTTTGGACGTATCCTCACATTGAATTATTTAAATGATTTTTGTATTTTCGAAACTATTTAAAATTTTGAAATGACCTGAACCTTGTTAACAGTTATATGTTGTTATTAAAACAAATAATAACATTATTGACACTCATCATATGACTCATAGCTTCTTTATTATATACCGATTTTTAAATTTTTGTATAAGAAATTAATTGCTAAAAAAAATTTAAACTATTTGAAAAAACTAAACACTTTCAGAAAGATTAAACTATTTTAAAAGATATTTAAGCCTTAGAAGTTTTGGACAGATTCGGGACAAATTTTTGAACTAGAGAAAATTTCAGATAATTTAAAAAAAATGAAAATTTTTGCAGATTTCGAAAAAGAAGGTTTCAAAGAATTTTGAAAGGTTTCAAAAAATATATTCTTACGATTTCTACGACAATTTTTCATGATTTTTAGTTCTAAAAATAAATGTTCCGAGAAAATTGAAAAATATTCCAATTATGCAAGCTCACACAATTCTCGAGAAAATTCGAGTAAGTTTAAGAGATATTTATAAACTTTGAAGAGATTCAAAATAATTTCAAATTTAAAAAGATTCTAGGCAATCTGAAAAAAATTTAGATTTATAAAGAGTTTCAATAAAAAATTTGTGAATTTTTTAATTTATTTTAAAAAATTTCAAGGGCATGAAAATATTTTCTTAAGATTCCTATAAAAATTGAGAATATTTTATTTTGAAAAATTAAAGTGAAAAGAATATTTGAAAAGATTATAAAATATTTCAAAAAGTTTCCAGAATTGTTAAAAGGAATCCAAAAGATTTTAGGAAATTTTTTTAAATATGTAGATTTGTTTTGAAATTTTAGGAAAAAAGCGAATAATTTTTTGAAATATTAAAAAGGTTCAGAAATTTTGAAAAGATACAAAAATTATTAAAAATTTTTAAAGATTTAATTTTTTTTTAATCGTAGGTTTTTGAAGATTATGAAAAATTGCGGAGGTTTTAAGAATTTGGAAGGGTGTCAAGAGTATGAGAAAAGGTTTCTTAAGATTTCTGGGAAAAATCAAACTGACTTTTTATTTTAAAAACAAATTTAAATAGAGATTGAAAAATATTTTAAAATCTTACAAATGATTTCCTAAAATCAAAAAAGAGTGTAGAAGATTTAAGATAAAAAAATTTACTTTCACAAGATTAAAAAATTAAAATAATATTCACAAGTTTTGGAAAGATTTGAAAATACTTTACAAATTGAAAAGATTTTGAAAAATTGTAAACAAAATGTGGATTTTTAAACATTTTGAAAAAAATGTAGAAGCTTTTTAAGAATTTTGTGAAGTTTCAGAAGAACTAATTTTTAGCTAATTTTCAGAGATAGTTCAAGAAGATTTCAAGGCAATTTATTTTTTAATTTCGAAAGATTTTTCGAAATTTTAGGGAAAATTGGTTCTAAATATTTTTTTAACTGGCTCGAAGAACTAATTTTTTGTAAAGGCCAGTAAAATAAAAAGATAAAATTAAAAAAAAAAATCTTTTTCGACATGTGAAATCTTCAAAAATCTATTTAAATTTTTGCGAGAATCCTAGAAAAACTATATTTATAAAACCATCAAATAAATAAACAAATATAAACTGAAAAACTAAATGGTTATTTATTAGAAATTTTTATCTAGTATAAGAAATGATTTTTCTTCTTAAATTATAATTTTGATTGGAAATTTTTTTCCTTTTGAACTGAAAAAGCTTTTTGGTTAAAAATTGTTGTTAAAAATGCAACTGTTTAGTTAAAAATTCATCTTTATTGGTTGAAAATTAATCTACTCGGTAAATTTATCTGTTGGGTTGAAAGGTAATCTGTTTTGATTTAGGATCCAAATATTTTTTTAAAAATTATTTTTTTTTATATAAATTAAACTATTTTTTATTCAAAATTTAAATCTTCTTTGAGTTAAACTACTTTGTTGAAATTTTTTTTTTTGGCTGAAGAGTCATGATTTTAGTTTTAAATTCATCTCTTTGGTTAACAATGTAACTATTTCGTTGAAAATTCGTCTTTTTGGTTGAAAATTACTCTTCTTGATACAATATTCATCCATTTGTTAGAAAAATTAACTATTTAGTTGAAAATAACTTTATTTAAAAAAATCCAGGTTTGAGAGTGAAAAAATGTAGCTGTTTTGGAGAAAATTTGTCTTTTTTAGAAAACGTAATCTTTCTTGGCATAATATTTTGTTGAATTTTGGTCTTTTTTGATGCATTCAACTATTTTTTTAATTAAAAATTAAACATTTTTTGGTTGAAATACCATTTATGCATTACATTTTTCACTGAGAATCCATCTCATTTGGTTGAAAATTTAACTATTTGGTTGAAAAAGAATTTTGTTGTTGAAATTTTTATTTCACATGTCTGAAATCATCAAAACTCTTTTCAAATTTTCTCGAGAAGCTTAGAAAAAATAGATTTATAAGACTATAAAAACAAATGAACCTAATAAATAAATAATTATTCAGAAGTTTTATTTTCTATTGAAAAAATGTTTTTCCTTTCAATTTTTTTACATTCTCATCTTGATGAAAAGGTATTGGTTTTATGTAAAAAATGACTTTCGCGGATTCAATCAAATGTCCGTCTGTATGTCTGTCTGTCTGTCTGTAGTCTGTAGTATCGTGTAAGCAGGATAACTTCCGAAAGATTGATCAGATTAGATTGTGCTTTGGCACACTTCTTGAAGACCTAAAAAGAAAGAACGAATTCGTCAACCAACTATTTTGGATCAAAATTCAAAAAGTGAGCACATTTTGAAAATTTTTGAGACCACTTTTTTTCGAAATTTGGAAATTCTATGTAAGGTTATTAGTAGTAATCTAAAAGACAAAGAATTTATCTCTGTGAAATTTTTTGATAAAATGAAAATCATCAGAGTTAGAGCATTTCCAAAATCCCAAAAAACAAACGAAAATTAATATTTTAAGCTGAACAACGCATGATGTGAAAAAAAGTCAGGAAGAGAAAAATTTTTGTTTCTGAGAGCTTTACAAGATTATGATAACGACTTTCAACATTTTCACGAAAAATCAAAAATTCAAATTTTGATCGTACAAAAAATAATGAAAAATTAAACATTCCATTTTGCGATCAAACTATGCAAGATACAAAAAAAACATGAAAATACAAAAATCGTGCACCCAAAAAATGTCTACAAATTTGTTATGATTCACTTTTTGAGAGGACGCGTAGTTTTTGTTTTATTCGTGAAAAATAACATTAAAAATAAAAAAATTCAATGTTTTGGAAGACGACACAAGGAAAGAAAAAAAAGAATAAGCAAACTTTTTCACTCAAAGAGGATGTACAAATTAAGTTAAATTTTTGAAAAATGACACAAGAGACGAAAAAAATGAAAAGACAGAAGTTGTTCAACCAAAAAATATCTACAAATTTGTTATAAACTCTTGCTATAAAAATACATAAAAAATTGAAAATTGACTTTTTGGAAAAACGAGAAAAGCTGCAATACTTTTTATTTAACAACATTTTTCGCCTAAATTATATCCACAAATTTGCTTAGACCCACTTTACACTAATATGCGTATTTTCAGTTTAAATCATAAAAAAAAACTTTGGAAATAAACACATTAAATGCATGGAGAAACGACACAAGTTGCAATAAATGTATAATAACAACATTTTTTGTATAGGATGCACACTTTTTGATAATTATAAAAATAAGACAATGAAAATACGCATGTTTTAATACCATTGCATATTGTCAATTGTGATGCTATAAAATTATTGAAATGATATATTTTTCAGGGTAGCTGAGAATAAAAATTAGTGCAAAATAAGGAGCAAATATTGAAGTAATCATGAAAAATAAAATT
>JAABKJ010012528.1:0-10503 GCA_011634705.1 Andricus grossulariae
ACCTTGAACCATTCATCTGTTTCCCCCTATTCCCTTTCTTTCGGAAAAGTTGGATGGCACTCCACCTGCCCTCTTTATGAACGCGACTGCCATTGAAGGGTAACGAGCTTTCGTCGCAAAACGGTGGACTACAAATTATAGATGCTTTGTTTAACACTCATATTTTGTATTATTCGTCTTCATCAGAATAATCTTGAAAAATTTGTGCCAGCGATAGATTTTCAGCGGGTGATTTTATTATTTTTTGATATTGAGCTGGGGCTTGTGCGATAGAGCCTGTGGGTGGCTTATAACAATTTTTTCTCTTCATCTCTGAAAACGCTCAATTCATAGCAAAACTAAGAACATATTTGGAATCTGCGTATAAAAAAACATAAGATAATACGCTTCTCTAAGATGGACACATCGGACCCAAAATTGGCACCCTCCTTTTAACAAAAAATCGATTAGTTAAATTTTCAAATTGCGAAATAAGTTTTTAAGCAAATAACTTAAATTTTCGTAAAAGTATTAAAAATTTCAAGAAAACATATGGATTTCTATACCAAAAAGTTCAAATGTCTATAAAAATGAAATTAGAAGCAATAATGCAATAATCTAATATATTATTTGTCTTTTAGAAGCATTTTTTTCTCTAGCAAGAATTTTATTGTTGTTAAAATCAAAATCAAAGTAACGGTTCAAGTTCCAACAATGTTGTGATCGACCTCTATTCAAATTTCCAACTCTACAATCTCTTTTATGTTCCGAAACTCTAGTTTTTAATGTTCTACCTGTTCCACCAATATACACTTCTTCATAACAATGACATATAATGAGATAAACAATTCCAGACAATTTTTCGGTGTTATCAATATCTTTTTAAATAAGTAAAAATTTGTTAAGAGTTTTTTGATTGCTAAAATAAACGTTTATGTTCAATTTTTTTAACGATTTTCTCAACCTTTCAGAGGGTCCTTGAACAATCAATCCAGTTATTTTTCCCACTAGAACCATTATAGATTTCATGAATTTTTTTTACGAATAATATTATTTATCAAAGGAAGAGGATAATTATTTTGAACTAACGTGATTTTAATTTGATCCAAGCCGACCTTTTGGCAACACAAATAATGAGGAACAAAATTAGGATATCTACCAGACCAAGAAGCTTTTTTAAACCAATTAGTAATTAACTCACTTTAAGGTGTTTTTATAATTTGTAAATTAAGATATTTGAATTGTTATGTTCAAGTTCAAATGTAAAGTGTATGGAATCTTCAATACTATTGAAAGTATTTATGAAATCATCGATTTTTTCTGTAGGAGCAATAGCTAACATATCCACTTATCGTTTTTATAAAATAGGACTAAAATTTAATTTATTTATAGCTCTTGTTTCTACATCCTCTGAAGCCAAATTTGAAACTATGGGTGACAATGGAAAACCCATAGGTCAACTATTTAATTGTTTATAATATTTACCATTAGAGGAGAAAATCTTGTTATTAAAAACGGTTATAGTAGCGATTAAAAAAGATTATGATTTGGTATTAGTTTTTTTGTAATGCAATCTAATGCAACATCTATTGGAATGTTATCAAACATTAAAACAACGTCCAATGAAACTAAAGAATATGTTGGAGGAACTTTAACTGTATTTAAAATGTCTTTAAAATCCCAGATTTTTAACAAATGATTCTGTGTTTCCTGAAACCGGTTTTAAAACCAAACCAGAGTTTCGGAACATCAAAGAGATTGTAAATTTGGAAATTTCAATACAGGACTATCACAACATTGTTGGAACTTGAACCATTACTTTGATTTTACAATATATTTAAATTTTGGCTGGAGGAAAAGATACTTATAAAAGACGAAGAATAGAATCCATTTTTATAAACAAATATCACAATATTTGTATTAACTTACAGACAGAAATTATGAATAACAAAATATATCAAAGTATTACAAAATAATCAAAAACGAATTTAAAATCCAATTGCTTTCGCGCTTTCCTCATTTGCGATTAATTTAAATGACGCCTTTATTCCCTGATTATGAATTACTGCCTTAATGTTTTCTCTTGTCTACTTTGTCATATGTTTGTAGTTTGTCCCAAAACATTATAAAGATTTTGTTTCATTTTTCTAATTTAAGATGTAGCCTCTATCTAAAAAAGCCTGTTAATTTTTTTATGTTTTTTTTCTAATATACGATTTTATACGATTGTTTTTTAAGTTTGAGTCACATTTTAAAAATATTTTTAAGTTTGACCATAAACGATTGACATCTTGTTGACTTCAAAATTAGGAAACTCTTGTTTCTTACAAGATACTAATCACAGGTATTGATACTAAAAGGGATACAATTTTTTAGGTTTTTGCAGAGGGGTTCTGTTTTTGACCACCATGAATTAACGCAATAAAAAGATTTTTTAAATACAAAAAAAAAATCAAAATTTTGATTTAACTTGAAAAGGGTAAGAGATAGCGGAAGCTGAGAAAATTTCCAGGGTTTTATAAAGGGGGATGGTCTTCGGCCATCTCAACCTGAGCCAGTAAACTAATTTTGAAAATTGAAAAAATGAAAATTTTTAATTGTCTCGAAAACGGTCAGAGAAACGTGAAAAGTAGGTAAATTTGAAGGTTCTCGAAGAGAAGGTTTCCCTTCGAGATACGCAAAATATGACAAAAATTTCAAGGGTTTTCTAAATGGGAATGGTTCTCAGTTACGCCGACGTAAGCTAGTGAACACATGTTTGAAATTTAAAAAAAATCCAAAATCAAAATCAAAACTGACAACATTTTTAGGGTTTCGAAAAGGATAATCGCTTTCGAACAAGTTTTTAAGGTTTTTGCAGATGTGTTTTGTTTTCCACCTGCATTAATTAACCCAATTAAAAGATTTTTGAATAACAAAAAAAAAATTAAAGTTTTGAGTTACCTGGAAAACGGTGAGAGATACGAAAAAAGGACAAAAATTTCCAGTGTTTTCTAAAGGCGGATAGTCCTCAGTCACGCCGACGTAAGCGAGTAAAAAAATGTTTAAAATTAAAAAAAAAAAAATCCAAAAATTTTAATTATCTCTTAAAGCGTCACGGATACGTCAAAACTGATAATATTTTTCGGGTTTCGAAAATCATAATCGCTTTCAACCAAATTTTTCACGTTTTTGCAAATGGATTTTGTTTTTAACCTACATGAATTAACCCAATAAAAAGATTTTTGAATAACAAAGAAAAATGAAAGTTTTGAGTTACCTTGAAAACGGTGAGAGATACGAAAAAAATGAAAAAAATTCCCAGGGATTTCTAAAGGCGGTTGGTCCTCAGTTACGCCTACGTAAGCGAGTAAAAAAGTGTTTAAAATTTGAGAAAAAAATCCAAAATTTTGAATTATCTCTAAAAGCGTCACAGATACGTCAAAACTGATCATATTTTTAGGGTTTCGAAAAGGATAATCGCTTTCAAAATTTTTTTTAAGATTCTTGCAGACGGGCTTATTTTTCAACCTACATGAATTAGCGCAATAAAAAGATTTTTGAATAACAAAAAAAAATGAAAGTTTTGAGTTACCTGGAAAACAGTGAGAGATACAAAAAAAATGACAAAAATTTCCAGGGTTTTCTAAAGGCGGATGGTCCTCAGTCACGCCGACGTAAGCCAGTAAACAAACGTTTGAAATTAAAAAAAATAATCAAAAATTTTTGAATTATCTCTAAAAGCGTCACGGATACGTCAAATCTGATAATATTTTTAGGGCTTCGAAAAGGATAATCGTTTTCGAAAAATTTTTTAAGGTTTTTGCAGACGGGTTTTGTTTTCAACCTACATGAATTAACACAATAAAAAGATTTTTAAATAACGAAAAAAAAATGAAAATTTTGAGTCACCTTGAAAACGGTGAATAATACATTGTTTAAATAATTTCCAAGTGCCTAAAACAGTAGTCGGTCTGCTTGAAAATGAATAATCGTCCGAGTAAACGTAAAAAAAGTATTTTTTAATGAGATACTAGGCAAAAAATGCAATTAAACAAATTAATGGAACTGCTAATAAAACTGCCAGTAAAGCTTAGGGCTTGGTTGTAGAATTATTTGGGGGAGTTTCTTATCACCGCCATTCTTCAGGAGATTTTTAAAGAGAAGTTTTAGGGTATAAAATCACCAAAAAATCAAAAACTTTAGAGACTTATGCCTTTTTAAAAAATACTTTCTGTTTATTTTTAATAAAGGGTGGTTTCTAGTCGTTTTGCCGGCTTTTTTTACAAAAAGGAAAAAAATTTGTTTAAAAATTTCTCTTTGTCTGATTTGTGAACTTTTACTTCGTGGAAAGTTTTGGCTGCCTGGAGAAAATGTGCGGAAGTTTTAAATTATGGCTTATTTTTGATCGTTTCAACAATTCAAACTAAGAATTTCACGAGCAACACGTAAAACACTTTACTGTTTTCGTATTCTAAATCTGAGCGTATTCTTTATGTCAGTTTACAATTCCAATTTTGCAATAAAATAATACGTTCTCCAGGCTTGATTTCAGACAAGTAAATCCCAAAACGCTATAAAAGTTTAGAGCACTTCATCGATGGATGGGACATTCAATTTTTATTTCCATTTATCGTACTGTTGTTCCATATTGAAGAATTTTCAGTGAGAGACTTTTTAGCTATTTTACTCGTGAATGTTGTTTCATTTGTTTGTAGGTATGTAAAGGACGAATTTTCAACAAAAGAATAAAATTTTCAACCAATTATTACTATCTTTAAACAGAAAAGTTGCATTCTGAAGAAAAATATAAAATTAGATTTTTCAAAAAAAAAAGAATTAACGTGCAAACATAAAAAAATGGATTTTCTACTTAAATTATAAATCTTTAACTGGAATAGTTACCATATAAATTCAAAAATTAATTTGTGATAGAAAACGAATATTTAAAACTGATAATTAATTTCAGTTGAAGATTCACAATTTTAGTTGAAAATTGATCTCTTTGGTTGAAAATACACCTATCTTTGGTTTGAAGTTGATTATTTTTTATTTGAAAGTCTACTTTTATATTTTTAGTCAACAACTCATCTTTTCTATTACAAATTTTTTTCTTTGGTTAAAAGTTTTATCGTTTGGTTAAAAATTTTATTATTTTCTTCAAAATTCAACAAGTTTTTTTCGAAAATTATTATTGTTTGTTAGTAATTCAACTACTAGGTGGAAAATTAACCTTGTTTATAAAAATTAATATTTTCAGGTAGAAAATTCAACATTTTTATGAAAAATTCTCCTTCAGGTGAAAAATTTTCCATGATTGAAAATTAAACTCTTTTTTTGAAAATTGATTTCAGTTGAAGATTTATCAGTTTAGTTGAAAACTGATCTTTTTCGTAGAAAATCCGCCTATTTCTGGTTCAAAGTTGATTATTTTTCATTGGAAAGTCTAATTTCATATTTTTAATTAAGAACACATCTTCTTTCATTAAACATTTTATTATTTGGCTGACAATTTTATTATTTTGTTCAAAATTCAACAATTTTTTTCGAACTTTATTGTTTTTTATTAAAAATACAACTACTTAATGAAGAACTAACTTTTTTATAAAAATTCATATTTTCGGGTAGAAAATTCAACATTTTTGTGAAAAATTTCTATTGACATAAAAATTTGCCATTGTTTAAAATTACACTCTTTTCTTGAAAATTAATTTCAGTTGAAGATTCACATTTTAGTTTAAAATTAATCTCTTTGGTTAGAAATCCACCTATTTTCGGTTCGAAATTGATTATTCTTCACTGGAAAGTCTACATTTATATTTTTAATTAACACCTCATCTTTTTTTATTAATAATTTTATTATTTTGTTCAAAATTCTATATTTTTGTTCAAAATTGTATATTTTTTTTTCAAAAATCATTATTTTTTGTTAAAAGTACAACTAATTGGTGGAAAATTAACTTTCTTTATGAAAATTGATATTTTAACTTAAAAAAATTGAACACTTTTATGAAAAATTCTCTTCTAGCTGAAAAATTTCCCATGGTTGAAAATTAAACTCTTTTGTTGAAAATTAATTTCAGTTGAAGATTCACAATTTTAGTTGAAAATTGAGCTCTTTGGTAGAAAATCCACCTATTTTTGGTTTAAAGTACTTCATTTTTAATTGGACGGTCTCCTTTCATATGTTTAATTGATAACTGATCTTTTTTTACTGACAATTTTATCATTTGGTGGAAAATTTTATTATTTTGTTCAAAATTCAAATTTTTTTTTCGAAAATCAGTATTTTGTATTAAAAATTCAACTACTTGGTGGAAAATTAATATTGTTCACAGAAATTCATTTTTTTCAGGTAGAAAATTCAACATTTATATGAAAAATTCTCTCTTAACAGAACAATTTTCCATGGTTAAAAATTAAACTCTTTTGTTGAAAATTAATTTCAGTTGAAGATTCATCGTTTTATTTGAAAATTGATCCTTTTTGTTGAAAATCCATCTATTTTTGGTTTGAAGTTGATTATTTTTCATTGGAAAGTCTAATTTTACATTTTTAATTGAGAACTGATCTTTTTTTATTCAAAATTTTATTATTTGGTTGGCAATTTTATTACTTTCTTCAAAATGCAACAATTTTTGTTCGAAAATTACTATTTTTTGTTAAAAATTCAACTACTTGGTGGAAAATTAAATTGTTTATAAAAATTCATATTTTCAGGTAGAAAATTCAACACTTCTATGAAAAATTCTTTCTTGACTGAAAAATTTTTCATGGTTGAAAATTAACCTCTTTTGTTGAAAATTAATTTCAGTTGAAAATTCACAATTTTAGTTGAAAATTCATCTCTTTGGTTGAAAATCCACCTATTTTTAGTTTTAAGGTGGATTATTTTTCACCGGCAAGTCTACTTTTATGTTTTCAACTAAGAACTCATCTTTTTTTATTAAAAATTTTATTATTTGGTTGACAATTTTATGATTTTGTTCAAAATTCAACTTTTTTTCGAAAATGATTATTTTTTTGTTAAAAATACAACTCCTTCGTGGAAAATTAACTTTGTTTGTAAAAATTAATGTTTTTAGTTATAAAATTCAACCCTTTCATAAAAATATTCTCTCTTGACCGAAAAATTCTCCATTGTTGAAAATTAAACTCTTTTTTTGACAGTTAATTTCAGTTGAAGATTCACAATTTTAGTTGAAAATTGATCTCTATGGTAGAAAATCCACCTATTTTTGGTTTGAAGTTAATTATTTTCCATTG
The DNA here is from genome assembly GCA_011634705.1 of Andricus grossulariae. Taxonomy (NCBI): domain Eukaryota; kingdom Metazoa; phylum Arthropoda; class Insecta; order Hymenoptera; family Cynipidae; genus Andricus; species Andricus grossulariae. The sequence continues at coordinate 7,225 of JAABKJ010012528.1, forward strand.
GAAGGTCTACTTTCATATTTGTAATTAGGAACTGATTTTTTTTTACTAAAAATTTTATTATTTGGTTGAAAATTTTATTATTTTGTTCAAAATTCAAATTTTTTTTCCAAAATCCGTATTTTTTATTAAACATTCAACTACTTGGCGGAAAATTATTATTGTTTATGAAAATTCATTTTTTCAGGTAGAAAATTCAACACTTATATGAAAAATTCTCTCTTGGCAGAAAAATTGTTCATGGTTGAAAATTGAACTCTTTTGTTGAAAATTAATTTCAGTTGAAGATTCATCATTTCAGTTGAAAATTGATCTCTTTGGTTGAAAATTCACCTATTTTTGGTACAAGTTGATTAATTTTTACTGGAAAGTCTACTTTTGTGTTTTTAATTGATAACTCTTTTTTTTTAATTAAAAATGTTATCATTTGGTTGGCAATTTTATTATTTTGTTGAAAATTCACCTATTTTTTTTCGAAAATCATTATTCTTTGTTAAAAATTCAACTACTTGGTCGAAAATTGACTTTGTTTATAAACACTCATATTTTCACTCAGAAAATTCAACACTTTAATGAAATATTCTCTCTTGACCGAAAAATTTTCCATGGTCGAAAATTAAATACTTTTGTTGAAAATTAATTTCAGTTGAAGATTCACAATTTTAGTTGGAAATTGATCTCTTTGGTAGAAAATCCACCTATTTTTGGTTTAAAGTTGTTTATTTTTCATTGGACGGTCTCCATTCATATATTTAATTGAAAACTGATCTTTTTTTATTATAAATTTTATTATTTGGTTGACAGTTTTATTACTTTCTTCGGAATTCATCAATTTTTTTCAAAAATTATCATTTTTTTTTTTTAAATTCAACTACTTGGTGGAAAATAAACTTTTTTTATAAAAATTAATATTTTCTGGTAGAAAATTCAACACTTTTATGAAAAATTCTCTTCTATCTGAAAAATTTTTCATGGTTGAAAATTAAACTCTTTTGTAGAAAATTAATTCCAGTTGAAGATTCATCATTTTAGCTGAAAATTGATCTCTTTGGCTGAAAATCCACCTATTTTTGGTACGAAGTTGATTATTCTTGACTGGAAAGTATACCTTTATATTTTTAATTGAGAACTCATCTTTTTTTTCAAAAATCCGTATTTTTTGTTAAAAATACAACTACTTGGTGGAAAATTGACTTTGTTTAGAAAAATTAATATTTTCAGGTAAAAAATTCAACAATTTTATGAAAAATTCTCTTCTAGCTGAAAAATTTTCCATGGTTAAAAATTAAACTCTTTTGTTGAAAATTAATTTCAGATGAAGATTCATCATTTTAGTGGAAAATTGATGTCTTTGGTTGTAAATCCACCTATTTTTGGTTTAAAGTTGATTATTTTTCATTGGAAAGTCTACTGTTATGTTTTTAATCAAGAGCTCATCTTTTTTATTAAAATTTTTATTATTTGGTTGACAATTTTATTATTTTGTTCAAAATTCAACTTTTTTTTTAAAATCAGTATTTTTTGTTAAAAATACAATTACTTGGTGGAAAATACACTTTGTTTCTGAAAATTAATATTTTCTGGTGGAAAATTAAACACTTCTAATGAAAATTTTCTTCTAGCTGGAAAATTTTTCATGTGTGAAAATTAAACTCTTTTTTAGAAAATTAATTTCAGTTGAAGATTCATCATTTTGGTTGAAAATTGATCTTTTTGGCTGGAAATCCACCTATTTTTAGTTCGAAGTTGATTATTTTTTGTTGGAAAGTCTACTTTTTCATATTTTTAATTAGGAACTCATCTTTTTTTACTAAAAATTTTATTAGACGATTGACAATATTATTACTTTCTTCAAAATTCAACAATTTTTTTTCGAAAATTATTATGGATTCTTAAAAATTCAACTACTTGGTGGAAAATTAACATTATTCATAAAAATTCATATTTTCAGGTAGAAAATTCAACACTTATGAAAAATTCTCTCTTGGCTGACAAATTTTCCATGGTTGAAAATTAAACTCTTTTCTTAAAAATTCGGATTTTTGATATGAAAATTCGTGGATTTTGTTACAAAGTACACCTTTTTTGTTCAAAACTTAACTGATTGGATAAAAATAACTTTTTTCCTAAATTACTAATTTATTCTTTGAAAATTCTTCTTTTTATGTTGTATTTAACTGCTTCTGATTAAAAAAAAAATATATTATTATTGAAAATATGAGCAATTACATTTTTTGTAAAAAATTTAACTACGCAGATGAAAGTTGTATTCCATTCTTAAAAATAAGTTTTATTGGTTAGAAATTAATTTTCGTAACTGAAAATTCAACTACTTCATCTTGGTTTAATTTTTATCTTTTTTCGTTGAAAGTTCAACATCGTATTTAGCTTTGAATTAATCTTCTTGGCTAAAAATTCATCTTTTTGTCTGAAAATTAAACTTTTTGGTTGAAGTTGAACTCTTTTCTTGGAATTCTTTTTCAAATTTAATTAATTAAGCTGAATATATAAATATTTTAATTATTCGATCAAAATTTTCGTTCTTTGATCAAAAGTTATTTATTTTAGCTGAAAATTTCAATATTTTATTCAGATTCATCATTTTAGTTACAAATTAGTTTAATTGGTTGAACGGCCAACTATTTTTCTTAATTATGTTTGAATAATATATAATTAGTTATTAATATTTTTGTTAATTATTCCAGATCGAACTGTTATATTTTTTGTTAAAAATTCATCTTTTTGGTGAAAAAGTTAAGTTTTTGGTTAAGAATTTCAGTCTTTGGTTCAAAATTATATTACTTGGTTGAAAATCTAATTCTTTTGTTACAAGAACATTTTTTTTATTGACTAAACATTCATTTGTTTTCGTACAAGTTTTATATTTTCTGGTTGAAAATACAACAAATACAAATACTACAACAAATACAAAAAAAATTGCAACTTTTTAATTGAAAGTTGAACCCTGTTTTTCAAAATTTATTTTTTTTGGTTCAAGATTACTTTAGTTAAAAATTAATCTTTTTGGTGTGAACTTGAATATTTGTGTTGAAGATTAATTACTTTAGTTGAAAATTTATGTCTTTGGTTGAAAATATTATTATATTTTTTGTCAAATATTATTATTTCTTTGACTAAACTTTTAGTATTTCGTTAAAAATTTAAATATTTGGTTGAAAATTTTATTATTTTGAAAATTCATTTATCTCGGTAGAAATATCATCTTTGCTGATTGAGAATTTAATAATTTGGCTGAATCTTTTTCTCTCTTGACTGAAGAAT
>JAABKJ010012529.1:0-10502 GCA_011634705.1 Andricus grossulariae
CATATCTCCTAACAAAATTATTCTTTCACCTTGATCGCAAGTACTAATTGTATCATTTAAAGTATCCCAGAAGGCGTTCTAAAATAATAAAAAAATATGATCCTTCATTCCTAAAAGAAAAATCAACAAAGGTTGCTTTATGTAGGAAAAGTTAAAATCAACAGACTAGATGAGACAATTAGAAATATGAATTCCCTTAAAGCATCTCAGTTTCTTAAAAAATTATTCATTAAAGTAATAACCAGTGTTTGACATAGACGCGTTACTTATTTGAAAAAGTAACAGCACCGTTAAAGCCTTACAATTTTTTGGTAACTGTCATTCAATGTAACATACGTTACTGTACGTTACATTACGAAATTTTTAAATGGTATTTACATTAAAATATATATCATGCCAGATGTTATGATAAACAATCAGGAAACGAATAAACAAATCTTTTACTACAAAATTCTGATAGTTGGGAAACGCTTTCTATTAGGGAGCGTTCACATATTACCTAACGTTATTTTCTACCTTTTTACCCCCCCCCCCTTCCCCGTGTAACAGACCGTAAAATTTCCTTCGCACCCTCCCCCCTAACCGAAGTTACGTAATATTTTTTGTATTATGTACAAAAACATAATAGACGTTTTCTAAATTAAAAAATAGGTTTCTCAGGATATAGTTGTGCATAGAAATAAATAAAACAATATTTTTATGAAATAGTGAATTTTTAAAAAATATTTCCTTTAGTCACACATATATTGAAATTACTCACAAGAAAATAAGTACTATCAGTTTTTTTTAAATTATATAAGTATAAATTTAATAATATACTTGAGAAAATTAGAAAAGATTTTAAAATATATTCAGAACTTTTAGAATTTTGGAAAAAAATATAAAATATTTGATAAATTTTCGAAAAAGCTTCCAAGCTTTGAAATATTTTAAATCTATTTAAAAAATCTTAATTCCTAACAATATTTTTAACTGACTCGAATTTTTCTTAAAGTTTTGAAAAATCATTCAGAATGTAAAAAAATTGCCTTAAAATCATCCAAATTTTCCTAGGGATCTTAAGGAAATTTTCTTTATTCACATGAAACCTTTCAAAGTGCTTTTAAAGCTTTCGAAGTTTTGGTTTGAAATTACTAGATTTTAATTTTTTTAATTTTTGAATCTTACCAAATTGAAACATTTTGCTTTAAAATCTTCTACTTTTTTTATAAATTTAAGGAAAACTTTTGAAATGTTTTGAAATCTTTTTCAATTTTCTCTTATAGTTAATTTTTCAAAATAAAAATCATACAAATTTTTCCCATAAATCTTAAGAAATTTCTTTTTTAATCCTTTGAAAATATTGTTAAACCTTTTAATATTTTTAAATTATTCAAATTTTTTGTGAATTTCTTTAAATTCTGCGAAATTGAACAATTTTTCTTAAAATCTTTCATATTCTTCTTTGACAATTTTAGAAACCTTTTCAAATGTTTGAAATCCTTTTCAATCTTTTCTGAAAATTGTTTTTATTATTTCTGAATTGTTTCAAGACATCTAAAGTCATGTATTATGGCAAAATTAAGCTTTAAAATCTTGTACATTCATTTCAAAATTTTAAGACATAATTAACAATGTTTTGTAATCTTTTTTAATTTGGTCTTAAAATTCATTAAGAGAAAACTCACCTGAAATTTTCCCATGAATCTTAAGAATATTTTATTGATTCTCTTAACGGCCTGCAAAATTGAATTTACCTAAAAAATTTTCAAATCCTGAAAAATTAAAAGAATTGTCTTAAAGCCTTACATTTTTTTCCCATATTTTGAAATCTTAAAATCTTAAAATTATTCTTTTAAAATTTATTATATATTCCATTAAAAAATTTTCTAGAGAACTTTTTAAAAACACAACCTCAAAATCTTTCAAAATTACTAAAAAGCTTCTAAATTTTTTTTCGAATAATTCAAAATAAGTTTTTTCTATAATTTAATTTTTCTTATCTCTTTGAAAATGTAAAAACGTTTAGAAATTATACTGTGGTAGCAAAATGTTGAGAACAGAATTATTTCCCAATATTAAACATTCATTTATAATTTAAATGTTCTCTTCTATCAATAATGTTAAAAACATTTATAAATAAGTTTTATGATGAATTAAAATTATTTATTTGGAAATTTTATTACACAAAATTGATGGTGCAGGAAATTCATAAATCTTTATCAATAGAAAAACAACCTGAAAACAGTCACTAAAAGTTATATTCACGCAGTGTCGCAACCAATCAGGTTTTCTACAACAATGTGTGTTCAAAAATGAACAAAAAATGATTTGTATTAAAAAATTCCATTAGTTGCAGATGTCGTTAATTTTTTTTTAGTTTTTCTTATTAAAATTGAAAAAGGATGTTTATGAAGCTTCTTAAATAGTATCTGCAAATCCAAAAAATTGAATAACTTACTTATTTGAAAATCGTTTTTCAAAATTGAAAAGATTGTCGATGTTTTACCAATACTCACTTAAAAATTAACAATCATACGGGTTATTATTATTTTTTTTTGTAAATAAATGGGAAAATACGCAAGTGGAAGAAATGGTTCGTTTCAGTCATCTTCATAGAAGATGATGTTTGATGTTTGACTGACGGAATTTCTGAACAAATAGTTTTATTAAAAGAAATTATATACTTAATATTATATTTTATGATTTGGAATTAATAATAACGTGAAATAAAAACAGCTTGCAGATTATTAATGTGCATCTAAAGCTTTGTGGAATTTAAAATGACGAATTAAGACTAACGCGTTACTTTATAAAAAGTAACGGTAACGTTAACGCGTTACTTCTGACTGGTAACGTGTCAAACACTGGTACATCTTTAAGTTTAAAAAAAAAAGTGAATAAGAAATTTGGTTTTCGTTTCAAAATTTTCTCTATATCAAACTTAACCCCATTGGCCCTATTGAACACTGTTATTGTTTGATGTGTTTTTAGTCATCATTTTTCAATAGCAAAATTATTATGATAATCACGTCAAAATTTATTGAAAGATATAAAAAATTGTAATGTTTATTGCAAGCGAGATTATAAGTATCAATTAATTGTTAACTAATTATGATTTATCATTAAAGAATTTTCAAATGCTCTGGAAGAGGCTGAACTTGGAACATTTTTTCTGATAAGTACACAATACACGTGTTAAACAAAGAAAAGTTAATGATAATTAAAAAAATGACCTTTTTTAAAACATTTATAATTTCAGCACTGAAAGTAGAATATATAAATGTATATCAACAGTATACAAAATATAACTTAAAAATCTGTTAACTCTAATGTTTCAGAAGGGTGATTCTACATTACTTGTTAATATCTTTTGATTTACTAGACACCGTCTACTTTTCACAAATATTAAGAGCAATAGAAATTCTTTTAAGATGCCAAAGCAAAGTTTCAAAGTTGCCAAAGCAAACCTTTTGCAGAAAGTCCCGGAGAAAATAAAAAGGAAAACACCAAAATTTTTACAAAATTTGCACTGATAAATTACTTCAATCCACATTACTTTATACGTGTCAGTGATGCACAGAATGCCAACAGAATGCAGGAAGAACGCAAATATAACGCGCGACGTTATCTGACGATGTTTTCATTAAAATCGCCTTGAATCTCTCTTATTCTCTTCGATTCGCTTCTTAACCAACTGACTCATTTCCTAAACGCACTAATCTGGTTCTTAAACTACTGATTTCGCCCTTAACTCGCTTGATTCCTACTGACTCGTTTATTAATAAGCTTAGCGGTTTCAACGCAATACAAAGATTCCTACTAATCTCATACGATTTTTAAATTTTATAGGTTATTCATACAATTTGGTATAACTTGGCGTTGTTTGTGATTGATTTTATACCAATTTCAAGCGCTAAAAGCGCAGGATTCGAGAGTAAATAGGCCTTGACTATTTCAAGAAGGCTTAGCAACTATTTTCTATTATCTTGCGTTGGGCACAACACTTACCCTTGAAACTGTCAACGGCACATACACACTTTCAACACGCTCACCGTCACACTCACACTCATATTTATGTTAGCTTTGTATTGTATAGGGGAATACACCCATAGATAATAACTTCAAATATAAAACCGACGTTACACTATTTATCTCTGAAACCAACCCTGGCAGGCTGAAGCGTCCCGGGTATAAATAAAAGGGGGGTATCGTTATTCTAAGAAGTAAACCTGGTAGTATAGGTGTTTAAAATGCATCTTCCTTGATCCTTTCCTTTTTAGGTGCCTTCTACTTTATTTCTGGACACAACACCCTAGAGGAAGATGTATTTTGAATACCTGGACTACCGGGTTGACTTCCTAGAATTATGATACCTTAGAGAAACGGGTAGGGTGAGGAAAATTTCAGTTCTGAAGGTACCTTCGTCAAAGAAGATGTATTCTGAATACTTGGACTACCAGGTTTACGTTTTAAAAGGACGAAACCTTGGGAAAACGGTCAAGATGGATACAATTTCAGTGCTGAACGCACCTTCTTCGAAGAAGATGTATTCTGAATACCTGGACTACGGAGTTTACTTTGTAGAAGGACGAGATCTTGGAAAAACGTTAAAGATTAATGAAATTTCAGTTCTGAAGGCACCTTCCTCGAAGCAGATGTATTCTGAATACTTGGGCTACTAGGTTTTCTCCTTAGAAAGACGAGACTTCGGAAAAATGGCCACGGTGCCTTCTACCTCAGTTCTAGGTACAACTTCCTAGGAAAGGATGTATTTTGAATACCTGGACTACCGGGTTTACTTTGTAGAAGGTCGAAATCTTGGAAAAACGGACAATATTAATGAAATTTCAGTTCTGAACGAACTTTCCTCAAAAAAGATGCTCTGAATACCTGGACTACCAGGTTTACTTCGTAGAAGGACGAGACCTTGAAAAAAATGGCCAGGGTAACTTCAATTTCAGTTCTGAATGTATCTTTCTCGGAAAAGATGTATTTTGAACATCAAAACTACCAGGTTCACTTTTCAGAATGGCTAGACCTTCGAAAATCAGTTGAAGAAACCTAAATTTCTATCGAAAAGGATTCAATCATTGTCACTCACCATTGAACAGGATATTTTCGAATACTTTACAATGGAAGCCTTCTAACCGGGAACGTTTCATCATTTTGATCCATTTGCTATATCAACTTGATGCCTGGTAGTTTTGTGCAAATACAGTATTTATGAAAAAATGTTGCAAAATATGTTTCGGAATGTCTGAACAAAAACACAACAGATGCGCCCATATATATTTGGACCAATTTCCCAAAATGTCAGCACAATATATTCATTTTGAAATTCAAATCAGAGAAGGTATGTATTAGATTTGTGTAAAATTCGACCGCCCTCCCCCACCAGTTTTCGTCGAATGTCCACGTTTTATGCCTTTCTGGATCAGAAAAACCGGGTTTTACGAATGCGTCTGTCTGCGTTATGTATTCATGTCCTGACGACTTTTTTTTGATAAAAAGAAAATGATCAGAATTATAGCATTTGCAAGATTCAAAAAAACAAACGAATATGAAAATTTGAAGCCAAACAACGCATGATGTGAAAAAAGTCAAGAGAAGAAAAACGTTGCTTTTCGAAAGCCCTACAAGTTTTTCACAACAGCTTTTTGAATTTTTTCGCGAAATCGAGAATTCAAATTTGTTCTCCGACTGTCATAGTTTGAACCACAAAAAAACAGAGAAAAATAAAAAATGCCATTTTGAAGTCTAACTATGTAAAATACGAAAAAAATATGAAACCATAAAAAAGTGCGCCCAAAAGAGACCTACAAATTTGTCAATAATCATTTTTATGATAAGGCGCGTAGTTTCTGTTTTAATCGTAAAAAATAGCATTGAAAATAAAAAATAAAATTAGTTGGAAGAACAACACAAGGTCCGAAAAAATTGATGGCCAAAAAGTGTGCACACAAAAAAGATCTACAAATTTGTTATCATTCATTTTTTGATAGGAAGCGTAGTTTTTGTTTCAATCGTAAAAAATAACATTAATGATAAAAAATTTAATTTGTGCACAAGCGACAAAAACTACAAAAAAAATGAATAGATAAAAGTTGTTCACTCAAAAAAATAACAATTTTGTTATAATTCATGTTTCGATACGACGCGTAGTTTTTGTTTTAATCATAAAAAATAACAATAATGACACAAAGTTAAGTTTTTGGATAAGTGACACAAGAAACGAAAAAAAATGTATAGACATAAGTGGGGACATACTTTGTCACATGCGTCAAGTCTCTCTGCGGCAAGTCACATCTGCGGCATGTCACATCTGCGGCATGTCATATCTGCGGCATGTCTCATCAACGGCATGTCACAACTGCGGGATCTCTATCTAGTGGCTTCTCTCACGCACGGCATTTCTCACAGGGAAATTAACATTTGTGCGACATCTCTCATCGCACCCTCGTGACAGGCCGAAGAAATAATGTTGGCCGAATGAATAATGTTGGTCAGACCCATATCCCTTTTCCAATGTCTCGTGGGAGGCGGGAAGGCACCCCTGTGACTGGCCATAGAAATAATAATCTCGTATCCTCGAGGAACCCTCTCCGGGAAACTTGAAGTACTGTAAATACCAGACCTTACCGAAGAAAATATGTTTTTCACACCTGGGGCATTGGTTAAATCTCGTTTCCTCGAGGAACCCACTCCAGACACCCTAAAGTATTTTAAGAACCAGACTTTCCTGAAGAAAATGTGTTCATTACACTTGGGGCATTGGTTTAATCTTCTGTCTTTGAGAAACCTACTCTAGGGGTCCTGAAGTACTGTAAAAACCAGAATTGAGCGAAGAAAATATGCTTTTCACACTTGCGTCTTTGGTTCAATCTCGTGTCTTCAAGGAACCCACACGGAAAAAATTAGTTGTTGAAATTTTGAATGACTGAGTCAACCACTCTAGGATAGGGCCAAACGTATGTTATAAATTGAAAGTTTCGTCGTTAGAAACTTTGATTGATACATATTTAAAAAATAGAAAGAATCGTAGAAAGTACAAAAGACTTTCAATAAAAATGGAAGACCAGAGGAATAGAATTCTTGAAACATACATACACTAATGCTTCGAAGCCCGTCAATGAAACTTTCGATGACTCCTAACGAGTTTTTAGAAGACAGTGTTGCCAAATTAAAAAAAAATTATATCGAGGTTTTATTTCATGATGTTATAGTTACCCACATAATAGGCTTATGCTTGAGTTATATTTATTTTTACACAGTCGAACACTGCACACACACACACACATATATATTTGACCCTATGAAAAATCGAGAGAAATTCTGCGGCGGAATTTGAACTACTTAACACCTATGTCTAACGCAGCGAACGCAACTTATCCCTAAGAACTAAGCCCCACGGCTAACCTAACGCATTGAATATTTTGCAAAAATCCCAGCAAAAGCCGAAGCATGGCACTGCAGGGCCGAGGGAAAAATACCTGGCCCCCGTTTCAACGCATGAAAATTAAATTTCATGAAATAAAATCCCTTTTTATGTTGAAAGCTCTACACTTTTATTAACGCTTCCAATTTGAAATTAGCCAATTTTGAATGTAATTATTGAATGTTATTATTAATGTTATATTATTGAATGTTATTATTATTTAACTCCACGTAAATTTGTCCATTGACCTTTCATAGAATATTGAATACTTGTCTAGAACTTTGTCAAAATCTGCTGAATACAAATTCGAGAACGCATGGTCCTAGCTTGTATTCCAATAATTCTATGACTTTTTTCACTTTCTCGATAAAGTCTGCGGTTCTTTAATATAAATTATATGAGATTCTAAAAAAAAGTGGTCTATCCAAGAATGGGTGACTAGTCAAGTAAAGTTTCGATAACTTATTTTTTCCGTGCACTCGAGAGACCTTACAGTACTGTGAAACGCAGAACTCCCGGAAGAACATGTGTTTTTAAAACCTGAGACATTGGTTCAATCTCGTGTCTTCGAGAAACCTACTCTAGGGACCCTAAAGTACTGTATAAACCAGACTTCCACGAAGATGTGTTTTTTGTACCTGGGAAATTGTTCCAATCTCGCGTCTTTGAGGATCTGACTCTAGGAACCCTAAAGTACTGTAAAAACCAGACTTCTCCAAAGAAGGTTTTTTTTTCAGCTGAGGCATTAGTTCAATCTCGTCTCCTCGAGAAACCCACTCCAGTGGTCCTAAAGTACTGTAGAAATAACACTTTTCCATAGAATATGTGTTTTTTGCACCTGTTGCATTGTTGAAATCTCGTGTCTTTGAGGATCCCACTCTAGGGACCCTAAAATACTGTCAAAACCAGACTGTTTCTAAGAAGATGGGTTTTTTGCATCTGGGGCATTGGTTCAATCTCGTGTACTCGAGAACCCCACTCTGGGGACCCTAAACTACTGTAAAAACAAGACTTCTCCAAAGATTTGTTTTTCACCTGGGGCATTGGTTCAATCTCGCGTCTTTGAGGATCCCACTCTAGGGTCCCTGAAGTACTTTAAAAACGAGACTTCTCCGACGAAAATGTGTTTTTTTTTTCACCTGAGGCATTCCTTCAATCTTGTGTACCCGTGGAACCCGCTTCAGGGGCCCAGAACTCAGGTAAAAACCAGACTTCCCTGAATATGTGTTCTTTACACCTAGGACATTGGTTTAATCTCGTGTCGTCCAGGAACTGACTTCAGGGACTCTGGTACACTGTGAAAACCATACATCCCCAAAAAAGATGTCTTTTTCACACCTGGGAAATTGGTTTAATCTGGTGTAATCGAGGAACTCACAGTCGGTGCAGGGTTTCGACGTGGGTAGCATAATTTTCTCGAATTAGAGGTTGTTTGCATATCTGGTGCAAGGGTGTGACGTCTGGCGTGTGATTTCCGAGGGCGCAGCTTATCACCAGAAGTCAAACTTAGTACAAAATTAGTTTGTAGAAATGTTTGTAGAATTTCCATATGGAATTTCCATGTGAAACCCTCCGTACCCGACTTCAATCCGGGTGATTTGAGGAAATCAAACGTTAGCTCATACGACATCAACTGATCCTTTACGTTTTTGTGGAAGATGCCGTGCATCCTTGTGTCGAGGAACTGTTTGCGGGAGTTCTTCTCCTGTGCTTTCTTAATCTGGACATTTAGGAATGAGTACTTGAGATGGATGAGATTTTATGAAGTTTGCTCATCCCTGATATTGAAGTCAAGGCCGAGTGTTTCAGCAGCCTCCTCCCCTGTTTTGTACAGAAACGATCCTTTGTCGACTTCTTTGTGCTTCCTGACCATTTTAAGAACAGGGTCTCGTCCATTTGCGACTATATGTGCTGTACCCAGACTAATTCTGATGTGAAGATATTCAAGATTCAGTATTCCGCGACCACCTTGACGACCTGAGATCTAAAGTCGCGAAACAGAAGGTTTTAGGGTGCATGTTTTATTCATGTTCATGACCGTTCGTGACCCGATATCGAAGGATCTGAGCTCCGGAATAGGCTCTACCGACTTTAGATATGATGGGAAAATGTAGGCCAGATGTTGGTAAGTTGAAGGAAACTTCTTCCACCAGAAGGTCTTGATACCATCTGGTCCCGGAGCGGAATAGTTCTTCATGCCCTCAAAGAAAAACTGTTCGTTTCCTCTGACCCACCTCTCCCACCGATCTAGGCTTCTCCTAGCGTCAGATAGTACCCGTATTCTGTTAATTACACACTGAATTCGGGACGCGTACTGTGTTGACAGTCCAGAGGTCAGATTCTTCGGGAAAATCTCCAAGAAGCTCGTCGTCCAGTTCATCCAGATGTTTTGGCTTGAGAGAAACCTGGATGTTGATGTTTCTCCGGGTCCTGTAGCATCGCTCTTCCTCTATTGGATGCCTGCCCGCCGTTGGTCTCAGTGTCGCATCTCTTTCTCTGTTGCCGGCTTGTTCTTACTGCCGTAGAGCGGGCACTCCGCTTACATAGCCCCTTTTCCGGAGTTGTTCGGCATGGTTTCGCAGACGTTGATTCAAAAAGTGCGAGAGATCTAGGTGTTTCTTGTACCACAGAGCATGTAGTCGTGCCATGTAACCTTCTCGTTGAGGGGCCATACTGGCATCGTAGTACTCTAGCAGGTCGTCATTGAGTCGACATGTCCATTTAGAATATTGAGATTCCGCCGATCCATCGCATTGACTCAACTTGATTGGCTCCTCTAACTCTAGGGTAGTCGGCATTATTGTCCGACCCATTGTCGGGTTCCCTGCGCCTGGTATCCCAAAGTCACTGTTTGAGACACCTCACCCAGGTGCCATACGGCTTTCGGCACGGTTGGTACGCACCCGCTTGGAAGTTGATTCCTTCGGAACCACCCCGGACAATTGTCCGCGACTGCTTATTAACTTATTAATATGCGACTGCACATTCAGCAGAAACGCTTGGTACAGGGACCCTCTTTCCGCAACCCGATATATACATATATATACATACATACATATATATATATATATATATATATATATAT
>JAABKJ010012530.1:0-10502 GCA_011634705.1 Andricus grossulariae
ACCCGCCCTATCGTGGCATCTTGTTTACGTATCGTTCTATTACTCAAAGACATATTAATTTGCCACTCTGAAAATTAAGGGTCTTATAGGAAAGAATCTCAGCTTTCTTTTAAAACTATTTTGAAGAAAAAAAAGTGTCGGAATTTGAAAAAAGTCAAATTTATTTTTGATTTTCAAAAATTAGGGTCAAATTTTGAAATTTTTCGAAAATCGTTATGATTACCAGAAAGTTTGTGACCAAATCTATCAAAAACATTTATAATGAAATTTTGTTTAAGGCAATAGGAAAAAAGTTACAAATGATTGAAACTAAGGCTTTGCTTCAAAAACCCAAAAATTGTACCACCTCCACTTTGATAAATAATTATCGAAATGAATTAATTTTTGGTTTGAGGAGTACTATCTAATGGGACTACAATTAGGCCAACTTTTAGCCCGATCGGAAAACTTTCATTTTCGAGGTGGGTACACTTGAGAAATTATGCCCCGTATGTGAGAGGATAGGAAAATAAGGCCTCAGATTGTCCACCAAGACTTTTTCCGATTCATGAATAGAACCTCTTAGAAAAATAGTCAGGAGACGATGAAGAACATTCAGATGAAGAAATTGAAACTGCAGAAGAAGCATTAGCCAACATTCAATCCACTAACAACCATGATGAACGAGACCTAAATACACCACCGCTTAGAGGAGAAAAAAATAGAATTAAGTTACCCAATCAGAGAATGCGTGAACCATCAGTGGAAGAAGAAGCAATCAACCCACTACCTGAAATTGGACCTATCCCAGAATGTGATAAAGAATTAGCGGTGAATACTTCTGATGGAAAACAAAACCACGACAATCCCGGACAACTCCAACATTTTTCCTGCTTATTATAAATATAAGGTTCCTCTTACGATAGAAGCATATACATACAATGCATAGTGGGTTGCGACATGCGTAATTTGCTCAATTGCAATATTACAATTTATGTAAAAAATATATTTTTTAATTTTTCAATAATTTAAACAATTTTAATTTCAAGTAAGAAAAAAGTACAGCAAGTAGCTCAAAGAGACAACAAAAATTATAAGGAAATGTAATGCACTTCCCGCATCAAAAATAAAATCAAGGACAATTCCCGGATTTTTTGTCATTCCCGCACAGTAGACACCCTGTACTCGAAAACATAATGCAGAAGGAAAGCTTAAAAAAAAAATACAAAAAAGAGACACAGAAGACATCAACACTGTTCAACTCCCACCATATGACGAGAAAAAATGGCTTACTATATCCTGGAGGAAGTTACGCAAGAAATGTTAAGAAAAGTAAGTATTTTTCGATTCCATTTCAATGAACCGAAGATTTTGAAATTTAAACTTCCACTTCATGCTTCAATAGGTTAAAAACAAAGGAATAAATACTAATACATAACGTCCTAATAGGGAAACGTTGCAACAAGCGCGGACTGTTTACCTTCGTAAGAGATGCGTTAAAAGCACTGTTTGGGACCTTAGACGATAATGAGCTGCAGTTGATAAATAAACAATTTGACCAAGTATTTAATGACAACAAAATAATGGCACAGATCATACATAATTGAACTAAAAGTATTGAACTAATTGATTCTTCTTAAGCTTATAAAAACACAGCTCAAAATTTAGCCCGTGAAAGTGAACTTCCGAATCAAATTAATAATAATAGGAATTCTCATCAGTATTATATAATGTACACCTACACATTTTATCGCCTAAGATGTTGAAAGAAACACTTGAGAAATTCATAATTACGTATAAAACGCAACACCATATTTATACAGGGAAGAAAAACATTAAGCACATCATGGACACGTCTACCAGAAAAATTGTCGTCATCAAAAATCAACATTACTAGTACATTATTAGGATCTTTGTTATAAACAAAGAGGAAATGAACATCTTTAGAATAATTACGATACCTGAAATTATAGGCATCTGCCTTTGCAGCTTAACAACTCAGCCAAAAAAAATGCTAGAGTAATAAGCTAATAGTCATATGAAAGCTGAAAGTGTTCCACGTAAATGAGCTTGAAGACATTAATGTAAAAAAATTGTTCTGCTTTGTACACTGAAAAATGTAAAAAAAGTAAGGAATTTAAGGCACATTTAAGAAGAGGCAAGTTTAGAGCATTATTTCTTATACAAGAGGCAATGGGAAAAATGTGCAAAAATTCATCAATATGAGGAAAACATTTGTGAATAAATTGCAGTTGACCGCTGATGCCTTTCTTTGACCCGTGCTTCCGAATTGTTGCCCAGGCATTGACGCTTCTTCTGACCAGCAGCAAAAAAAATGCACCCCCACTGGTAACTAACACTTACTTTCCAATAAAAAAAATGTCCGAAAATATCGCAATTTTCACCAAAAATAAAACAATCCCATCCTTCCGTGAGATTGTAAATAACTAAAGAGCCTATCCATTATAGTTTGAAGTTTGAATCGCTTTAATATCTTCATTAGAACTGAATATAGTATAGTTGTACATTTTTGTAATTTTAAACAACAATTTTCATTATTTCTCAAATTGGTCAACTGCAATTTGTTCACAAATGTTTTCCTTATATTCGTGAATTTTTTCAAATTTTTCCCATTGCCTCTTGTATAAGAAATAATGCTCTAAACTTGACTCTTCTTAAATGTGCCCGAAATTCCTCACTTTTTTTTTTACATTTTTCAGCCTGCGAAGCACAACAAACTTTTTACATTAACGTCTTCAAGCTCATTTACGTGGAACACTTTCACCTTTCAAAAGACTATTAACTTATTACTCTAGCTTTTTTTTTGCTGAGTTTTTAAGCTTCAAATGCAGATGCCTATTATTTTTACGCCGATAGTAAGTAGTTGAATTTTGTACCAAAAAAGGTGGTTTAGCCGCTATTCACAATTAGCAAAAATCTTGATAATTTAATCAAATAGTTATATTAGAAGAAAAACCCTGGTACCAAAGTCATCATCACAAACATACATGTCACATTTTTCTTACTCTTGAGCTTTAAAAATTTAATTTTAATATAAAAACAAAATAATTTATTACATTTATGTGACAAGTATGTCCATAAAATTCGGTAAATGGAGCCTTATAGAAAATTTGAATCAAATTCAAATAGTGGAATTGCATTATGAAAAGATGAATATTTCATCCGGAAATAACTTGAAAATTTATTTTTTTATGTTTTTAAGTATTGAAAAAATATTAAAAGTATAGTGGTGGAAAAAGTTGTAACATTCATGTTGAATTTACTGGAATTTTTTTGCTATAATAAGGAAACTTATGTAAATCATATATGCAACTTTTTAAAATTGCATATAAGATTTTCTGTACAATCCATAACAAAATGTTGGAAAAAAACCGAGTTTAAAGAAAAAGAAAGGGTAATAAGTGCGCGCGTAGCGCGCTCAATGTTCTAATAAGAAAAAAAAACTATTGAAATAAGCCAATTTTTCACTTCGAATACACATTTGATTCAAAACAGGAATAGGCCCTAATTATCTAAAATAACGTAATTCTAGTATTTTTGGAGAAAAATGAGGCAATTTAATTTCGAGGTTGGGTCTTGGCTCCAACGCCCTTCGGAGTAAAACAAATTTACGTACTTTTTCAGTCAGGTCTAATCATAGGTATAGATTTTTGAAAAAATATATATGTGTAAGACGAAAGATCATCCTTATTGCATCGTAGTTACGGAATTCGTTATCCTCTGGAATTGCGTATTTTCACCGTTCAATTCAGTGCAGTTTTGTCCATGTTTGCAGTTTTCAGAAACAAAAGTTTCCCAAACTATGAAGTTGACTCTGTAGTTAAAAAAGCTTTTGAAAGTTTCCCTAACCTAGTAAAAATAATAATATACCAATATTTATCTAAACATAAAAATCTTTAAAAAATGTATCGACTTTCTCGACCGACAATATCCACACAGAAGAAAAAGTTGACGGAAGAAGAGATAAACGATCTCCATCATGAGTTGGAAACCGTTGATCACTTAATTCCTTTGCATAAGTTGTGCGAAAAACTAAAAACGAACTTGAACAAAGGATTGACGCATAGTGAAGCTGCAGAAATTATTTTGAGAGACGGACCCAACGCTCTCTCTCCTCCAAAGATGATGCCCGAGTTTATAAAATTTCTAAAATGCATGTATGGAGGTTTTGCAGCACTTTTGTGGGTATGTGCTATACTATGCTTCATTTTGTACGGAGTCAGTATTGTAACAAAAGATCCTCATGGAAATGGAATAGAATGGTTTGGAGTTATCATCATTGTGATTTGTATAATATCCGGCCTTTTCGCTTACACTCAGGAAAGTAAGTTGAGCCTCATTTGCTAATGTCTTTTATTGAATTCAGGTCATTCACCCTAGTGAGTGTCAGCTTTTGGCATAGTGAAAAAAGTGGTAATGCGCAAGGTTAATAATGTTGAATCATGCAAAATAGTGACCGTCTCAAGTTTCTTATGCCGGTCATTTCGATTTTTTTTTTTAATTTACCAACTGTGCATTAATACTTTCTTTAATGTGCCAAAAGCTGCCACTCCCTAGGCGGAGGTTATATTTCCACTATAATTAAGAAAATGTTCTCATTTTGAAAGTTTTACTTAGTTTTCCAAAAGTGTCTCCAAAAGTTTCTGATTTCTCGGCTCAGTAGCGCCAGCTACTTTGATTTTGAATCGTGCTCTACAACAGTGCATTATTGCACGTTTCAATTGTTTTTAATAATTTTTTAAAATTTTGTAATGAAAATAAAACGATGGTCTCTACCGCTGATATCATTTACATAATATTTTTATGCGTTTCAAAATATATAAATGTATTCATTTCTGAAAACTTGGTCTATAATCAATGAAATATGTTTAAAATAAGTCTCTATTTGTAATTTAATTTTACACTAAACACATTATAAGGCAAATATAATGTGAAAAAGTTTATTTAGGGATTCGCTGGGGGGGGGGGGCAAGCCCTCTTAGTATTCTTATACAATAATATCGAACATCACCTAAACAATTACTTTATCATTTAGGTAAAAATACGAAGGTGATGGAATCCTTTACAAAGATGGTTCCGACGTTGGCAAATGTAATTCGTGAAGAAGAACGACTCCAGCTCTCAACAGATGAACTTGTTGTTGGCGATCTAGTAGAAATCCGTTTTGGGGACAAGATTCCAGCAGATATAAGGATCATTCAATCACAAGGGCTTCGAGTAGAAAATTCGAGCATAACAGGAGAGAGTGAACCATTAACAAGAACCGACTACCCAACAGACTACAACATCCTCGAAAGCCAGAACGTGGCCTTCTTTTCTTCATTTGCTATAGCCGGCGAAGGAAAAGGAATAGTAATAGCCACCGGCGACAAAACGATGATAGGCCGTCTCGCTGGTCTCACGACGCACCTTACAAAGACGGAGACTCCAATCGCCAAGGAAATCAGACACTTTGTCCACATCATAACTTTCATTGCCATATTTTTCGGAGTAATCTTCTTCTTCCTCTCTCTCTTGATCGAAGCTAATTTTGTCACCGCATTTACCTATCTACTTGGAATCGTCATTGTAAATGTCCCCGAAGTTCTCCTAGTCACGGTCACCACGGCTCTCACCCTAACAGCTAAAAAAATGGCGGAGAAGAACTGCTTGGTTAAAAATTTGGAAGCCGTAGAAACTCTGGGATCAACTTCTGTAATTTGTTCAGACAAAACTGGAACTCTGACTCAGAATAAGATGACGGTCTCGAATATCTGGTTCGGAAACGCAAGACATAATTTTCCAGCTGATCAGATGTTGGGAGTAGAAAGAGAGTTGCTTTTAGAAAAGCCAGCCTTTAATATCCTCATTAAAGCTGCGACTTTGTGCCTTAGAGCCTATTTCAAAACAGAAACGACTCTGTTCAATATAATAGAGGATCGTGAAGTAATTGGAGATGCCTCCGAATCTGGGATTTTGAAATTTTGCGAGCATATGCATCCCACGAAACAATTTAGAGCCAAATTTCCAAAGACTGCTGAGATTCCCTTCAACTCGGCTACGAAGTACCAGATGTCAATTCATAGGGAAGAAAATGGGTATATAATGATCATGAAAGGAGCACCGGAGGTGATACTTGATTCTTGTTCGACGATTCTTGACCCAGGAGGTCAAACTAAGCCAATGAGCAGCGCAGACTTGCAATTATCACGTCGGGCTTGTGCAGAGCTCGGATACATTGGGGAGAGGGTTCTAGCTTACTGTGACTTGACGCTCCAAGGTTCAACTTATGGTCCAAATTATGAATTTAATACCGAAATCCCCGAAAAGTACAATTTTCCGACGAAAGGATACAGGTTTGTGGGATTGGTAAGAGAACTAATTATTGCTTATTTTAACTTTGTGGTAATAACCTGACTGAGAAAGCACAAGTGGCTAGTTGCTTTTTTAAAAATAAAATTCGATTAATCGAATTAATCTTTGCCAATAATATGATTAAATAATATGATTCGTTCGTCACTTTGTCTATCTATTTTATCTTCATCATCTTCCTATACCTCCACATTTCAAATGCTTTTATTCCACTTGTGACTTTACTAGCAATTTAGCAAAATTCTTAAATTTCTTGTATCTGCCTATTGAGAACAGCTTGGACCAATTTATATTTTCAAGTACTTTTTGTAAATCTACGAAAGCCATGAATGTCTGTTTTTCTTTTTGCCGTCTACCTTTTTGAATTGCTAGAATTGCTTCTCGTGTTTCTCTCTTGTTTATAAAACCAAACGCAGCATTTGTATTTCCTTTTATCATCTTATTCTCTACACTTATTTTCTCCCCAATCCAAGCATATTCTTTTTACTTCGTTTCTTAGCTTGTTATAACTTGCCTTTTCTTCGCCATCTTAGTGTTCTTATATTTTCTTATCTCGTCCATCAATTCCAGATTCCCTGACTTATTCGTTGCTTCCTAGCCATCCTTTTCTGAAATCCTATCACGTCTTTAGCAACTCCCTGTCCTCATATCTTTGACGCTATTGTCAATCTATTAATCTTTCCGCTCAACTATTACGATTTCCTGGACCATAATTTCCTACCACTTACTTCCTTGCCCGACAATTGCGTTCTGATCCTCTGTTAGTATTAAGTTTTCAGCCCCCCTCCCCCCTCTCCTCCTGAGAAACGAAAACAAGGCCAACTTAATTTCATGTTTCGTTTCTTTCCTGTTACATATTGAGAAATACAATGCTACTAAACTTATTCATTTGTCTCATAGTGATTTGTTTACAGGTCAGCCTCTTGGATCCTCCTCGTCCCATGGTTCTTGAGGCCGTTCGTAAATGTCGAACAGCAGGAATCAAGGTGATCATGGTGACTGGAGATCACCCCGTAACCGCGATGGCGATAGCCAAGAAAGTTGGGATCATCAGCGAAGGCCACGAGACCAAATACGATAAAGCAGTCCGACGCAACAAGTCCATTTCTCTTATTGCAGACGTCGAAGCCGAAGCAATTGTCGTTACCGGCTCAGAACTTCGAAACATGGACTCTGTCGAACTAGATGACATTATCAGGAACTATGAGGAAATTGTCTTCGCAAGAACTTCACCACAGCAAAAGCTCCTTATAGTCGAAAGTTGCCAGCGACTTGGAGAAATTGTAGCCGTGACTGGAGACGGAGTTAATGACTCTCCAGCTTTAAGGAAAGCAGACATCGGAGTGGCAATGGGCATTGCAGGATCGGACGTTGCAAAAAATGCTGCCGATATGATTCTCATGGATGACAATTTTGCGTCTATCGTGACAGGAATTGAAGAAGGAAGGCTAATTTTTGATAATTTGAAGAAATCGATCGCTTATACTTTAACTTCAAGCGTTCCTGAAATGCTACCGATGCTCGCAAGTATTCTGTTCTCAATTCCACTACCTTTTGTTATTGAACTTGTACTCTGTGTGGATATTGGGACAGACCTCCTGCCGGCGATTGCACTCGCGTATGAGAAAGCAGAGTCCGATATTATGCATAGGGCTCCTAGGAACCCAATGCGAGACAAACTTGTCAACAGAAGACTAATTTCAATGACCTACGGGCAAATCGGCATGATTCAGTCCATTGCTGGGTTCTATACGTACTTTACGATTCTCTTGTGTCATGGGTTTGAGCCGCAACATCTGTTTGGATTAAGGCAGGAGTGGGAAAACAGTGCGATTAATGACCTAAAGGTATTATAAACAGAAAATTCCTGACAGCATATTTTTCCTAATGTTAAAAATTTGATCTCAAATACGGTCAGAGTATGTTTTCGGGTTACTCTATTTAATTAAAAAATTTGGAGGCACATAGTCATTCCCCAGATTTCATTTCACATCAATTTAATTTCACCGAAAATGAAGTGTCCTAACAGTGTCTCATCATAATTCGTATTTACACGAAATGCAGTTTTAGCTCATTTTTGTTTGTTCGAATTATTAGTCGGCATAAATGATATTCGCCATAATTCCCATTTAACATAATTTCTATTCATCTGAATTGATATTTGGCATAAATTTTATTTTTACTAATATCCATTTAACTGAATTTTTATCTTACCAGATTGTCATTTGCCATACATAATATTTATTTTTTCGAATAGCCACATAACTTAATATTCGTTTAACCGAATTAGCGTTTGTCATAATGCCCACTTGATTAAATCGTCATGTCACCACTTAAATTTTATTTGCCCTAAAAACAACTAACCTAAAATTAATTTACTCAAATTATCATTTGTCATAATTGTTGGTCACTTCATCAAACCGCGAAATTCAGATTTAGCTAATCCCAATTTTTTATTTGAATTTCGAGCCATTAATCAGTTGGCAAATATAATTTTGTATGAAAAACAAAATTTAAATGATATAATGATAATTCAGTCAAATATCAAATGGGATTTATAACAAATGGAAATTCAGCTAAATGAATATTAAGTTAAGTGGTTATTTGGAAAAATAATCACTATGGAAAATGTCAATTACGTAAAATGCGAATTCATTTAAATGGAAATTAGGGAGAATAAAATTTATGAAGAATAGCAATACGGATAAACACAACTTATGTTAAATGGAAATTATGGGTTAAATTGCATTTCGGTTAAATATGAATTATGATGAATGACTTTTAAGTAACTTAATTTTCGGTGATATGAAATTTATGTGAAATCAATTTTGAGGAATATTTATGCACATCCAAAACTTGCGTACACTATAACTACTAATTTTACATGTGACTAAAAATTATTTCTAGTTCAAATGGAATTGCTCCTTAAGTTAGAACCATTCAAAATTGATTTAAACTGATTGGATAAGTTTATTACAAATCACCAGCCTTAAAGAAAACTGCGGTTATAAAGTAAATTTACTCGGTCGAATAGTTATGATGAAAAAGTGTGGTAAACTCTTTACAATGCTTCATATTGGACATGGTGGCCATCTGATATCAAAAATCAGAACTAGAAAGAGTAGGTAGAATTTTACAGATGCATATTAATTTTTGCAAAAAGTGTTCTTACGATTGCTTTGTGGAGTTTAAAAAAAGTATTGAATAGTAAAAATGAGTTTTTATCCAAAAGAAAACGTTTGAAATAGAATTTCCATCTTATACAGTGAAAAAAAAAATTTCTTGTTAAAAATGTTTTTCTAACAAAAATTAATTATTTTACTATGTCACGTAACTTTCAATACATTATGAGCTTCGATAAACTTATTTTAATGTGTGTAGCGAAAAATTTGAAGCAGATTATGCCAAGAATATGAACAATAGACAGTTGGAATCAGAAGGTGGCTCTCCTATAAAGGCATGGGGAAAATACAAACTTAATTTATTTTAATTGTTGAAATACGGTTTTTGCATATATTTATCAAAAAAAATATTTTATAGCATATTAAATATCCAATAAAATAATAAGTACCAATAAAAAGTGAAGAAAACATAATTTTTATGATTAAATATGAACATTAAATTTTTAGCATTGGCATATGTAAATATTGTAAACTGTGAAAATAGTACACTTTAATTGAATTTTCTTTTTATTGAGATTTATAATGATTATTGAAAATTGTAACTAACGCTTAATTGAAGTAAATTATAAAACTTTACATCTTTTTAAAGCTAGAAAATAATTTACTTTGTTTCGTTATAAGACATTTATAAAAATTAATTATGTTATAAAAAATATCTATTCTTAGAAATAAGTCAAATATTTCTAACGCTTTGTACTATAAAGAATGGGGTTTATAGAATAAATAAATATTGATAAAGTTGTCGAATAGAAAAGTGTATCTGTGAACAATATCTTTAAAAACAATTGTAATGAGTTTAAACTGTTTTCAAATTTTTTTGATAACTTTCATAATTTTTTTAATTAATATTATTGAAAATTTGTGTTACCAATAATTTGCGTAGAAAAAAACTGGAAAGTCGTGTCTCCCAGAGTTTGGGAAACAAACAAAATTTAAAATACTAAAGTTTGATTTTTTGTAACGGTGTAA
>JAABKJ010012531.1:0-10502 GCA_011634705.1 Andricus grossulariae
AAAAGTAATGATTATCTTATAATATAATACAAGAAGGATCCTTTATTTAAATAACAAAAAAGTGGCACACACCAACTTTCAATAATAATATTATTATTACTGACCTTTATTGTTTTTTGTTCCAAATTTTTTAGCTTATTGAGCATCAGCAACTTGGTTTTATTTGTCTTACTTGTAGCAGCAGTACACTAAAAACCGCAAAAAGCATACAAATGTTGAAAGAACGTGAGATTGGATATATTTAATTTATAATATTTCATATTTACACACTTCTTGTATACTTTTTTGATTCATTTTAAACCAAATTTAAGATGCCTTTCATGCATATCCACTTTGTACTAGCTTATTCGCTCCCCACCTTCCCACCTGTCTTCAGCCTGTTTTTTAGCCAAAACGAAAAGAATCCTAATGCACATATCTTGAAAAGTTTTTTATTTATTTAATAAAAATAGCTAGAGTATTATATTATATCATTAAATTGATTTTAGTCTAAAAATTGTGTAACAATTATATACTTTTTTAAATTATTTATTAATCCTTCAACAAACTTCAATTTTTTTAAAATGAAAATTCTAAAAATGTATTTATACCTTCATTCCACTCTGCTTGGAAGTACTAGGAATTTCGTAATTTTCATCAGCTGAAATCTCTGATGCAGTTTCCAATACATGATTGGGCGGAAATTTTGCTCTGGTACAGACCAACTGCTTTTCAATATCTTTCATAGTTTCTATGGAAAATACAAAAAATATTATGTACTGATAGTAATATATATATATAAATATATAGTGTCTTATTAGTAATAAAAACTATATACTCTTTATTCTATTTAAAAGAACTACTGCTGTAATAAACAGCAAGCTGCGCTATTATCTCAGGAGTGTTACTCAATTTTTGAAGAAAAAAATCCCGGTCATTTTCAAGTTTTTAAATATTTTGATTATTCTGAAATCCTTTTGAAATTTTTAAAATCTTATGAAATCCCTTTATATCTTTTGCAATCCTGTAAAGTCTCTTTCAAATTCCTTTTAATTCTATGAAATCTTTTAAACTTCTAGCTGTGCAACGCGGGATACATTTTTCTACTATTCAAAAAATAAAAATTTTGGATTCTGGAAACATTAGAAACTTTTTTTTTTTGATATTTCTATTCAAATAAATGTAAAAAAATTGTTAGACGATAGACATCTGAAGCATATAAATCCAATTCATACAAATATAATAATGTAGACAATTTAATTATAAAAAAAGAATGAAACTCGGTCGCGATCTTTGAATTATATTCCTGTTCATTTCCTGATCTGTCTAAATAGGTTTTCCTGTCAAAAACAGATCTGCATGGTTAATTAATTTGTAAAAAATTAATGTATTATATAATAGGGTAAAAGCATTACCGGTTATTAGATAGTTGCCTGTTATGAGACATTAGTGAAGTCAAGATTTTTTTTATCAAGGAAATAATGCGCGATCGTTTTGAAATTTTAATGTTTTTAATGACTTCCTAAAGTGTACACAAATTTTATTTTTATTTTTTAACATTAATTCGTTTATGTTTCAAGTTTCAGAATACATTGTTTTTCATATCAGGTAACTATACTAACTATTATAGTCTCATAACCAGTGTGCTTACACTCGAAAAAAATTCCTCTAACATTTACAGGTTTTTCCAGGTAAAATGAATTCAAAAAAGGAAAAATTGGGTGAGTTTTTTATAAAAAAGGGGGAAAAAGGGGAAGGATTAAACTTTAAATGTTCACATTTAGAAAGGAGAAAAAATATTTTTTAGTTGTGGACTTTAAAGACTTCTAGAAAGGAATTTCAAGAAGTTGCTAGGAATTTTTAAGGAATTGGACGATTTTTAAGTATAATAATTTTTTTATAATATTTCGTGGAACTTTTAAGAAATACATGCAATTTTGTAAGATATTTGAGAAATATTTTTTGAAATTTTTTATAACATGTTTTAAAATGTTAAAAGATTGCCTAGAATTTTATGAGATTTCTATTCATTTTAATGAATTTGAAAGGATATAAAGGGAATATAATCCTAGGAATTTTAAGAGATATTCAAGATTTTTAACGAATTTCAAGAGATTTTTATGACTTCTGAAATATTGTATGGATTTTGAAGAATTTTATTGAGGGATTTATTAAGGGATTTTAAAAGATTTTGTAAAATTTTAAAGAATTTTTTAGAATTTTTTAAAAGGATTTCTAAGAATTTTGAGATACTTTCACAAGTTTTACCGAATTTCATGCAAATTCCAAGAATTTTAAGACGTTTTTATCGAATTTTCGAAACATTTCGTTCTACCGCTTTTTTAAGAAAGAAAAGGGGAAGATTTTCGATATTAGAGGGGAAAAAGGGGAATTTCTGAAAATAAAAGGGGAATTCCTGAAAAAAAGGGGAAGACTCTGGTGCACCCTGAAAAAATTCCCTGATAATCTCGAATTGCTTTCTTTAAACGTAGGAGTAACAACTCTTGTAGGAACAATAACTTTAAGTTCTTTATATTGTGGACACTTTTTCATAAGTTTGAAATAATGAAACATTTTGTTCACTTTTCACAAACGATATACCGCGTACTACTATATGATATTTATAGTTATTTAATGCCTTATAGAAAATGAAAAAATGCCGGTATTTTTTACAGAACCACGAGGTAAAATCACGTACGGCAATCTGTGTGACGTCTTTTCGCTTCCTTTGTTCTCTTTCGTCAAATGTGTGCTACTGGCCTTGAAGTAAAAAAATATCATGCGCATGACAGAGAGGGTCGGTTAACCAATATCTTCCAAGCTGGGAAAGTCAAACCAATAAGAGAGTCGCATTGATCCCGTTTTACGCGGCATTTTTTAAATCTGTGAAACACATCGACGTACATTGGCTTATATGCTTCTTTGTGTATGTTTCAAATTCGTGAATCCGAGTTCGTCGTGATGATCAGGTTTGGAATGGGCATGCGCAAAAGTGACCACCATTCCGTAAAATTTCATGAAACTTTCAAAGTTTCTTCTGCTTTGAAAGTTTAAACCCATCAGAGGTCCAGAGAAAACTTTAAAAGTTTCATGAAATTTTACAAGTTAGCCGTCAGACGCAGACAGTTATAGACTTAGACACCTCTCTCGAACTGAATGCGTATAAAATATTTATTAATTAAAATCCTTCTGGTGGACGAAAATTATTTTATTGTTCGTTACGCATTATATACGCACTATAATGAGTCCAGATTCAGATGAAGAACATGATCATCAACGATGTCGACCAAAAAAAAGATATAAGCAATTTCAAAGTGCAGCATCAGTCAACTTACATCCGAGAACATTGAAGCGATGGGAATCGAAAATAGATTCTTCATTAAATGCAGGTAAATATATTTAATAAAAAAGCATATACTTTTCCACATATGCATACACATATATATGTACCCACAATAAATTATCTCCTGAAAATGAAACAATATGTTTGTTTCTAACCTCAAAATCTATAAACAAATTCCTTGTAATCCCTTAAGATTCCTAGAAACTTCTTAACGCTCCTTAAAACGATTGGCATTTTTTTTGAAATCTTTAAAAACCCATAAATGTAATCTCAAAAAATGTATATGTATGCCTGTAAATTCATTATAATCCATGGAAATAATCCATCGAAATCTTCTAAAATCTGTTACATAAACCATAATTTATTATTATATAATTATTATATGAATGTTTATTTTCTCTGATTTCCTTGACATTTCGCTAACTTCTTTGACATATGTGGCCACTCTGTATCAAGAAAATATATAATTAGTTACTGCGAATGAATTTAATTTATTTGAATGCAATGTTACAATAAATTTGGAAAAATAATTATTTCTAGAACTTTCGCAAGTCACGTCAAGGGATTCAGAAACTGATGATGAAATTGCAAGAAATGTTCCGCACATTGAACACGATGGTTTTACTAAACATACACATGAAAATACTAGAAACAAAATTCATAAGCTGAATACAGAATCACGTTTCGAAGCTTCGCATGATGTGCCGTCCTCATCAAGTATGTTTGAAGAAAGTGAATACAATAAAAATAAGCAATAAAAATATTTTCAGGCCTATAGCAGTAAGCTGCTTTTCCCACTAATTGTTTTTTTTTTAATATTAAATTTTTCTAGTAATTCTTTCAAATAATGTAGGTAAATAATAAAGGTACATTAGCGGACACTGATGAATTCCCCTAGTAACTTTTTATCAAATGCAACTTACACAGTAACAAAAAGTTACTAGGGGAAGGCATCAATGTCCGCTACATTACCTAAAATTTTCATACATTCCCCTAATCAGCTTAATATATGCTTCCAGTTTCTTTAAATATGCAGCACATATAAAAAATAGGAAGAACACGATAGAAATTGAATAAAATGCATGGATGTTTTATCAAGTTATTTTCTTTTGATTTTTATCCCAAAAAAAGCCATTGAGACATGACAGAAAAGTTTTGAACGTTCAAATGAACAAGTTTTTGTATTGATTGTATTTTATTCTAAAAAGAATTAATATAAAATATTGATTTATTTGCATTGAAAATAATTATGTGTAAGAAAGCTAGTAACGTTTATTATTATCTTTAAGGGCATGTGTGACTTACCATGAGAGCAGGTTTAGATAATCCAGGTATTTTTTACAAGTTTTACAGTTTCAAAAAAATGATAGTCAACATCTATCCGTATTCGCGTTCTTTACGGATTCTGACTATATTCAGATTCCAATTTTTCTTGCGGATACGGTCCGGAGGAAAACGGACGAATTTCGGATTCCACTTGACACAAAATAATTCCTGAATTTATGGTCCGGTTGAATTTCAGACAGGTGCGGACTGATTTCAGGTTCCGATTTTTCTCGCGGATACGATCCAAAGGGAAACGGACCAAAATAGGATTCCACTTTACGAAAAATAATTTCTGACTTTATGGTCCGGATGAATTCCAGATATGTGCAGACTTATTTCATGTTCCGATTTTTCTTGCGGATACAATCCGGAAGAAAAAGGACGAATTTCGGATTCCACTTTACGAAAAATAAATTATTTTTACTCAACGGATGAATTCCAGATAGGTGTGGACTGATTTCAGTAAGATTTTTTGATTAAATTAAATTGAGAACAAAATTTTCGTTCATTCGAACGTTCAAAACTTCTTGTACACATTGATAGAGTATTATAAGTATTTATAAGCCAAACTTAGTTGTAAGAGTTTACATAATAAGCTGGAAAACTCCAGCGCTGACATGAACTCAAATCATAACCACTCCCAAATTACGACATATTTTGATCGGAAACTTCCCAACGAAACTTTCGCACGAAAAAATCTATGGACTCTTATTGCATGAGAACACTGAATTGTAGAATAATTTCCATATAATTATCTAAAAGTTAGGAAGTTAAGAAAAGATTTTGTATTTTCTCGTTTTATAACATTCTTGCCAGCCTTTACTTGTCTAATTTTTTTTAATTTCATCTTTAATTTACTTTTTCGTAATTTACACTTAGATTTACGTCTTTTCCATCAAGTTCATAGTTTGTGTGTATTTTAAGCTAAAATTGAATTTGTACTTAACTTCATGAGAAAAGCATGTATGATTCTCGGTATATTTAATATTCGTACATTTTTTTTAGAAAAAATGGAATATCATATCGAGATTAGTGATGCTGTGAACATTACAAGGAATTTTCTCTTCGTCAATGAAAATAGTCTTCCTTGTGATGAACCCTCCTCTTTGACAACTGACGGCAACGACAAGCTATCTGATTCTTCAAATTCAACTAATGACGACAATGAAAATTCTGTTTCACAACAATTGGAAAATAGCGCACAGGAACCACAAACTGAATACGTTCATGCTGATGATACGCAGGAAGATGATACCGACTTGCCAAAAGTTGAAAGTGACGAAATACTTTCTTCTAACGTCTCAAAAATGAAAGAGTATTTGCTTGATGATAGCAGAATAATGTTTCCGGAATCAGGTTTTAAAATATCTGAAGTTATTCTCATGATTTTCGGATTTTCTGCAAGATTTTCTCTAAGTTATAAAGGTCGCCGAGAACTGATAAATTTAGTTAAAGTTCTTGCTGGGCCTAAATTTGAAAATTGGCCAATAAGCGATTATTATCTTTCGAGTATATTTGATCCACCAGACGATGTAATTCAATATCATTTTTATTGTGCAGTTTGTTGTCTGCCATTGGAAGCACCTACTTCTAAAAAGAAATTTAAAAATCATAATAAGATTTGCGTCAAATGTTTAGTAGATTATAAATTGTCGATGAACTCACCCGATTATTTCATTTTCATTGACATTAAGTATCATCTGAGAACTTTATTAAATGTAGATCTTTTACAAACGAGCTTATTCGAAAACATTCAAAAATTAATGTCCAAAT
The DNA here is from genome assembly GCA_011634705.1 of Andricus grossulariae. Lineage (NCBI taxonomy): Eukaryota > Metazoa > Arthropoda > Insecta > Hymenoptera > Cynipidae > Andricus > Andricus grossulariae. The sequence goes on from JAABKJ010012531.1 coordinate 6,422, forward strand.
CTTGAACTGAATTAAATATTAGTGATGTACGCGATGGCCAACTGTACCATAAATTAGTATCATCACCAAAAAATACAGAAATTATAACACTCACTTGCGCTTTCAATACCGATGGAGCTGCACTGTTTCACAGTTCGAAAAGAAGTTTTTGGCCCATTCTCTGTTTCATCAATGAATTTCCTCCATATCTACGTTTCAAATATGTTATTCTAGCAGGCCTATGGATAGTAACGAAAGGACCGACACCTGAAGTAATGAATATGTATCTTCAACCTTTTGTTGAACAGCTTAAACTTCTTAGCTCGACAGGATTTGTATGGATCAGTAAAGAAGGTAAAAGTGTACGATTCCTTTTAAAACCTCTTATGTGTCAATGTTCAATATAATGGGCATTACGGTTGTTCATGGTGTTACAGTTTTAGAGATTACGTGGGAGGTTCAATGCGCTTTCTTTTAAAAGAAGAAGATCCAGAGATTAGAACTCACGACTCACATATTACAGATATGAACGCTGCAATAAAGATTGTTCAAGCCCAAGAGGCAAGTGGAATAAAGAAGAAAAATTCCATTAACGGCGTTAAAGGATATTTTGTTTTATCGGACTTAGAGACTCTGGATATGGTGTGGGGATTTCCTAGAGACTACCTTCATGTTGACTTAATTGGCGTAGTTCTGCAATTATGGAATACCTGGACAGAATCAAAAGGTCCAATTCATCTCACGAAATTGCAAGTGAATCAAATTAATGAACGACTTCTGAAGATGACTCCACCCCATGAAATTCATCGGTTAATAAGGCCCTTAAAATCGGAAAAAAATAAATTGAAAGCTCCAGAATGGCGATCTTGGTTGCTGTTCTATGCAGAACCTTGTTTACTGGGAATTTTGGACAACTGTGCTGTAAAACATTTAGCTTTGCTGTCCAACACTGTATTTACTTTATTGCAAAGGAACATTAGTCAAGATGATTTGGATCGATGCAAAAGAAATTTGCTCAGTTTTGTCGGCTTATTCGAAATATTGTACGGAGAAAATAATGTGTCATTCAATGTGCACACCTTAACTCTTTAATTGAAAATGTCAAACTCAGCGGTCCAATGTGGTCCATTTCAACTTTTCCTCCTGAAAATGCCATATATTTCGTAAAGCAGAATGTACATAGTCCAAAAGGCGTATATGAGCAGATGGCAAAAAAAAACGTTACAAGGCAGCGTTTTTAAAAGTATTATACAGAACTCAACGGAAATATCTCCTTGCACAATGTAATGTAATTCATAATTCATCAGAAACGAAGTAGTAAACTTCTGTCGCAGTAATGATCATGAACTAGTATTTATAGGTAAGGGTAAAATGGACCCCAAATTCTCTACGGTGTCGAAAAGTGATGAAGAAGTTTTAACATTTAATCAATGCATATTTAGAAGTATGATTGTACATAGCGTAGGGTATGAACGTTCACAGAAATCAAGCGACACTATATTTCGTCTATATGATGGAAAGTTTATTCAAGTCTTAAACTTGCTTCAAATTAGACAAAGAAGCTTAGCAGAAGTTCAGTACCTCGAGGTAGAATCTTTAGTTTTTTCTTGCAGCGACATTGGCTTCACATGTGAAAATTGTAACCTAGGTGATGTTGGTTCCAAAAACCTTATGCAGGTTGTTAAAACAATAAGTGACATTAAAATAATATCACTTTTAACCATACGTGAAAAATGTATTGTAATGAGAATTGAAGAAAACATGTATATATCAACATTGCCAAATACAATTGAAATACAATAGAAACTTACTGTTAGAAATTCTTTCATTTATGATTGACGTTATCGTCTTATTTTCCATTCTTGAATCCAGCAACATATACTTTCTCATACGATGAGGAGATCAGGGAATATTTTCGGGCATTACATGCTTATTACGCAATGAATAGATCCTGTATAAATGTAGAATTAAATAGAACAGTAAATAAATGTGCGGATGAATTCCAAATAGGTGCGGACCGATTTCAAGTTCCACTTTTTCTTGCGGATACGATCCAGAGTAAAACAAACGAATTTCGGATTTAACTTTACAAAAAAAATTATTTTTACCCAACGGATGAATTGCAGATTGGTGCGGACTTACTTCAGGTTCCGATTATTCTTGCGGATACGATCCGGAGGAAAACGGACGAATTTCGGATTCCACTTTACAAAAAAAAAATTATTTTTACTCAACGGATTAATTCCAGATAGATGCGGACTAATTTCAGGTTCCGATTATTCTTGCGGATACGATCCGGAGGAAATCGGACGAGATTCGGATTCTACTTACCAAAAAAATTAATTTTACTCAACGGAAAAATTCCAGATAGCGCGCGGACTAATTTCAGGTTCCGACTTTTCTTGCGGATACTATCCGGAGGAAATCGAACGAATTTCGGATTCCATTTTACAAAAAATAAATTATTTTTACCGAACGGATGAATTCCAGATAGGTGCGGACTAATTCCAGTTTGCGATTATTCTTGCAGATAAAATCCGGAGGAAAACGGACCAAAATCGGATTTCACTTTACAAAAAATAAATTATTTTTACTCAATGGATGAATTCCGGATAGGTGCGGACTGATTCAGATTACTATTTTCTTTGTGGATACGATCCGGAGCAAAATGGACGAATTTCCGATTCCACTTTACGAAAAATAATTTCTCTGGTTATGGTCCGGAAGAATTCCAGATACATGCGGACTTATTTCAGGTTGCGATTTTTCTTACGGATACGACCCGGAAGATAACGGACGAATTTCGAATTCCACTTTAAGAAAAATAATTTCTGATTTTATGGTCCGGATGAATTCCAGATAAGTGCGGACTTTATATTTCAGGTTCCGATTTTTCTTGCGGATACGATCCAAAGTAAAACGAACGAATTTCGGATTTTACTTTACAAAAAATAAATTATTTTTACTCAAGGAATAAATTCCTGATAGGCGCGGACTGATTTCAGATTACAATTTTTCTTGTGGATACCATCCGGAGGAAAACGGTCGAATTTCGGATTCCACTTTACAAAAAATAAATTATTTTTACTCGAGGAATAAATTCCAGATAGGTGCGGACTGATTTCATCTTACAATTTTTCTTGTGGATACGATGCGGAGGAAAACGGACGAATTTCCGATTCCACTTTACGAAAAATAATTTGTGATTTTATGGTCTGGAAGCATTCCAGATAGGTGCGGGCTTATTTCAGGTTCCGGATTTTCTGGCGGATACGATCCGGAGGAAAACGGACTAAATTCGGATTCCACTTTAAGAAAAATAATTTCTGATTTTATACTGCGGGCAAATTCCGGACAGATACAGACTAATTTTGGATCCCGGTTTCCATTTCAGATACGATTCGGACATAAACTGACTAAATTTTGGATTCCACTATTTACTACGGGTATAATTCGGAGGAAAACGGACGAATTTCGGATTTCGCTTGAAAAAAAAATAATTTGCGGTTCTGAAATGCGGACAGCTTCCGGACAAATTCGAATTGATTTCGGACCTAAAATATTGTTACGGATGAAAATCGGATGAAACAGGACAAGTTCCAGACATATTCCAGACAAATTTCAGACAAGTGCGGATTAATTTGTCCGAAACTTATCCGAAATCTATCGGAAATTTTAAGCAGGGCAAAGAATTATAATGTAAAAAATCATATGTATCATTCATAGAAAAATACGAACGTATTCGAAATTATAATATTTAACAAATATAAGCATAATTATCTTTTGGCAGTATTACTCTCACAATTCAGTTTATTAGTTATAAGTTTATTAGTGCTTCTGTCATTAATTTTTCATTATTTTTTCCAAATATGTATTTTCGGTGGGCCTAGACTTTGCGCTATTTATTAATATAATATTCGGAAGTGCAGTGTTTATGAAGCGATGCATGTCAAACTTTTCTAGCCTTAAAAAGCTTCCCACTACTTTACCGTCATATTTGACGAAGAACGAGAAAGTCAGCCCTCGACTTCGTAGTACGGTGAGGGCAGCACCTCGATATGGCAGAAAATGTGATGTCCTATATATATATATATATATATAT
>JAABKJ010012532.1:0-10502 GCA_011634705.1 Andricus grossulariae
ATCCACACATCACTACTTTACCACCGAGCAATTCACGCCTACCCCGAAAGGGAAACGGCTTAATGATATAATAATATAATAAGGAATGAACCAAAGATCTGTTGCGAAAGCGTATCTTTATATCTTTAGGAAACTGAAGGTTTAAAAAATAAGGCGGGGATTAGAAAAAATGTAAAAAGATCATTTTTAGGTAATTTTAACTTTATAGGATGAAAAAGGGCAGGTTGCGAAAGGGCAAGGCAAATAAAAATAGTTTAAGTAATTTTTCTTCTGGAAAAATAATGTTCCACTGAAATATTTCTTATCTGTGAATTTCAATATTTTTAGGAATCTTGTTAAGTTCAAGGGACGGAAAATGCATATTGGTGTAGGTTAGAAGAGCTTCGGAATTTTCATGGAGTGCAGGTGTGGAAAATACGAATCGCAGGTCTAAGCAAAGCCTGACCCGGTTACCAGAAGGGCGCGTCGTGCATTACGCCTTTGCACCAGATGAGAGGGGTTGTTCGTCCCCCTTCCTGTCTGCACCCTGACAACGAAACCGTGCAAAAACCAACTTGACCATGGACAAACCTCCACTAAATTCGACCCTACTCTACCCTATACTACTCAGCTCAACTTCGTACTCCGTACCTCCCCCCCACCTCTCTCTTTCTCTTCAGGGGTTAGACGAAGCGATAACTAGAGACGGTAGTGATTCATCGAGACAAAGAAGAGCTGAATAGATCATTTATTACCATCAAAAATTTATATTATAAATTTTTCGAATTTTGAGAACTCACTCGAGCAAATTGAAATTCATTTAATTTCCACAAAGTGGGACTATCCTTGTGAATTTATAACCCCAATATCAAAGATTCGAAGTTTTTTGTACAGTTCTGAGTCTGTCTTCAATATTTCTGGCGTTTGAAGGTTCAAAAACTCAATTTTTGAAAACACTAATTGCATGACCATAATATGAGCAACACCGATAATAGCAACTTTAAATAAATTGTTACTTTAAAATGGATTATATAAATGCTGTGGTTTTTTGCGTATTGGGTTCCTCAAAAATAGGTTATAAGAGTTTTTAGTAGGACTCTTCCGGCGGAGAGAACTCTGATAAGAACTCATGGAACTTGGTTGTTTGAAAAATGTTGTAGACTTTCTTGTTGAATTCTTCTGTAACCTTAACTTCAATTCAATCAGATTATGCAAGGAAAGTTAAAATACTCAGAAGTGAGGAAATGACTATTCTTTTTGAAAGATTTCCTTTAGTGCAATTTGCTCGAACTATTTGTGAAAAGTGCACTAGGTTACAAACTTTTATAAAACTAATGTTTATTCAATTTTTATGGTATTTTCTTATTTATTTTGAAGCGCTGATTCTGTAACTAACCTAATTCTTTTATAGCATCAATATTTTCGAAGATATTCAAGATTTATTGTTCAATATCACATAAAAAATACAAGAAAATATATTGTGCACGTGGACAAACGTAAAAAAAAAACAACAAAATGTCTTTTTCGAAAAAATGCGGTTATAGTACAAGCATCAGTCTTCAATTTTACGCCTATCAGAAACCTTGAGCATTTCCGGTTTGCTTGATAAAAGGTTTCAGAAACAGCCAAAAAATGAGGGTTTTCACTTTTTAAACCTGTTTTTAGAAGAACGCGAAAAGATAGAACATTTTTGCCGTCAGATGTGCAATCCACGGAAAAAACATACTGAAATACCCCATCAATTGATGATAAAAAAATCTTGTTACCTAGTGGTATCAGGAACTCTAGAATAATGTAAATCTATTCAGAAGTCTTTTTAAAAATCACTTTTTCAAAAGTGTAGGAAGGGGTAAAATTAGACCCCCCTCCATTTCAAAATATTTTAGTTAATGTTTTCAAATATCGCAATAATAATTGTTGTTCAAAACCTGATTGGCTTTTCATTACTTGAAATTGTTTTATATCTTAATTTAAAAATTGTTGAAATTAGAGATACAAATAATCCCTTTCAATGAGACACGTCATACAAAACCTTATGCGAACTGAGAAACATTTGTGCTTTTTAATAATCTTCGCGGTTAAATTAAAACTTTTAAATTATCTTATAAACTATAATGAAAACATTATATACGTCTTATGTCAGCGCCTGTTGCTGAAAATTCGTATTGAAAAAAAAGAATTTTGATATAAAATCATAAAATTTTATCATGAAGATGCCCAATTTTCAACAATTTTAGGTTATGTTAGCGTTTTACACCGAAAAGTGTATTTTTAGTAAAAAAAAAAGATTAGATTGAAAAAATTCAACATTGGTAAGAAATTTTGTCGATTTTGAGGCTTTTTTTCATCGTCAATTGACATTTCAAAAAAAATCATTAGAATTTAAAGGTTTATAATTGTTTAGCAATTTAAGGCTGCTCAGCGTTTTACACAAAAAATTGATATTTTAAAACAAAAGCCATTAAATTTAAATCGAGTGCTTTTTGCATGTAATCAAAATTACAAACTTGAACAAAAAAATTATATTTCTAAGAAAATTCATAACTTCTTAATAATTTAGGATATATTTGGTCGTTGTACATCGGATTTCGGTATTTTTAGTAAAAAATCATTAGATTTATAAAAAAGATAAAAATTATTGTACAGTTTTAGGTGAAGCTAGCGCTTTTTGTAGGAAATTGCTATAGATTTCAAATAAGATTTATAATTTGGGAACAATTTATGGTTTGCTAACATTTTTCATCGGAAATTGGTTATTTTAAACAAAAAACATTAGGTTTAAAAGAAGATTTACAATCTTAAAGAATTTGTTTATCATGTGATGTTATTTTTTTTCTTTTAAACTTGCTATTGTTAATAAGAAATCATTATATTTCCAAGAATATTAAGCAAAAATCATGTGACTTTAAAAGTTAATCTTAGACTTTTGAATAACTTTAGGTTATGTTAGTGTTTATCGTCAGAAGACTTCGAACAAAAAAAATAATTTCCGCCTCGAACAGGGAATCCAGTTTTATCGAAGGATTAAGCGTGAAAAACATATTCAAGAGAAAGATTTTCTCATGTCAAGAGATAAATTTGGAAGAAAACTGACTTCACTGATCCTTTCAATGCGGTCGGTAGCTAGAGGTCTTCACCCTTCAAATGTCGCAGACCTCAAAACGAGCTACATAACGGATACTGCAGCGATTTGTTACCCATCCCTATTCACGTAACGTTTTCAAGACTGAAGAGACCACCTCTTCTATCTTTTTCGATCAACTTTGGGGAGAGGAATTTTTATCGAGGAGAATCGAGATAAATGCGGGTCTCAATTCCATCCCCTCAATCGTCGAGGTAATGGCGTGAAAATGGGATACACGTCTACACAATAGGGGATCGGGACAAAGATACTATACTCTTGGTTCAACTATATGCATCTTTAGGATAATGAGATCTACACAAACATGTGAAGAAAAACATGTAACCCTAATATACGAGCATAATGCGAAAAACTCATGTATCGAGGGAAAATATGCGACATTAATGACGCGCACAAAGAATTATAAGACTTGTAACTTGTTTCCATATATCGCTGGGACTTCTTATTGACTTGTGTAACATAAATCCTTACAGTAATCGAAACATATGAGTGAAATTCAAAATACTCAGTCGCGCACAATAAAACCCGGGTAGGTAATCATTTTGATCCTTAAATAGGATCAACATTAAATGCAAAGTGATCCAACTTTTTGGATTAATTCTCACTATTGTACCCAAGCTCACTATTCAAAATTCTGTTAAAAAATTCCCTTTCTACTCACAGTACATTGAAAATTATTTAGAAGAGTAACATGTATAGACGCTAACAAAAAACCCTTTTCAAAATGAAAAAATAAATTTTGTAAAAAAAATTACCTGTTACCCCTTTGGAAACCATTCCACATTGCCCAAAGTGATTATGCAGAAGACCAAGCAACTTTCGCCGAATTAAAAAAAAAATAAATAAAGAATGGACTGTAGTGATTTATAAGTTATTGTTATGGGCTAACATATATGAAAATTCGCATTTTGACCCGAAACGATGCAAACTATTTTGTTTGAAATTCCGTGTTACTCTGATGATCTTTGAATATCTTTTTCTCTAACAAAAATGCCTGACATATATTCGTGATTTTAATATTTCATCAACTAATATCATTCATAATTTTAGGACCCTAGAAAATTATGCTTTGCGGATACCTCCTGAGTATTATTGCCGAATATGAAAAAAAGCGTTAGGCCCCATTTTCAAATAACTCGATATTTGTTTTTTTTTTTAATTATTTTATGTGATTTTTTTTCTTCGAAAGGAACAAGTAAAAAGTAAAATCTTCACTGCTAAAAACCTTTAATTTTGCTTCCAAAAAACATCCTACGTGATTAATATTGATTGACTTTTCGCTCTTTTTTTTAAAGCATGTTCTACCGTAACTGATTTTGAAATTACAACGTTCTAAAGAGATTTTTCAGTGAAAAAAAAAGTTAAATATTTGAGCTTTCGCATAATCCCTTGTACCTGAACATTCTTCAGGAAAGTTGTATCTATAGATGAACTAAAGTAGATAACATTTTCTTCAAAACTCGAAAAATAGTATACTGTGCTACAAGTGAGGAAGGTTTAGCGGAAAGTAGGTATTTTCACACGAAAATGAAGTTTGCTTTACGAGCCGTAAACGAGCTGAAGACGAGCTGGAAACGAGCCGAAAACCAGCTGTGAACGACCCGAAAACACCTGTTGCACACGTTTTTTTTGGTAACAAATAAAGGGAATTTTCGATTTGAGAAACAATAAAAACAAATTTTTCGATTATTTTGGAAATTTATGGTAAAATTAATAAAAATTACAGGAAATTTTGGACATTTTTGAAAATTTTCGGTAATTTGTTGCTAATTTACCTGTCACTAATGGTAACTTATCACTTCGAGTTGGTCCAATCACTATTCACTACTCACAAACACAATCAGTCTGTCATGCGTCAACTCATAATGAAGTGAGGTTATGATTCCGGCAGTCCTGGAAAGTAATTCTGAATCGAAATGTGCAAGCGCAACAGCTAGAAAAAGTATTCTTGCTCAAAGAGCGCAAGAAAAAGTCTTTTTACAACTGCTTTTTATCACACTTTCGGAATTGGTCAATTCCTGCACGCTATACATGCCCAAAAAAGCGAATATTCCATGCATGCGTTTCAAAACATGTATTTTAGCTCTCATAGAACATAAAAGTAATGAAGGGTGAAGATGCATAAGGGATCAATCCACAAAAATGGAATTTTTCAGAAGTGACGAGAAACGTTTTCTATATTCTATTTCGCAATTAAAATAAAAACTTTCTCTGGAGATATGGACTTAATTAAGTAATTCGAACAGAAATTATGTTTAAAAAATCATATAGATTCGAAAACTTTAAAACCTACAATCAATTTTTAGATTATGTCGCTCATTGTTTTCGATACGACAATGATTTTGAACATCAATTAAACGCATAATTCGCAATTTAAAAAAATTAATATTTGATTTCGAGATATTGAATTAGCGAACTTCATGGAACAAAATTTACTTTAATGTAATTACTCGGTGTTAAAAAAAAGTATAGAATAAGTTGCAGCTTCAGGTTAAGGTGCCTGATACGGTGGAATTTTAACCTCGATTAAAATTGCAATTCACATTTTAAAAATAAAATAAAAACTTGCTTCCGAGATATTGAACTGATAAATGTGACAGAAGAAGAATTTCTTCAAAAAATTATGTTGTTTTCAAGAAATAATATAAAAATGTGGCATTAAAAATTACTCGTGATTGTTTTGTAATTCATGCTATCATGCTATCGCTGTTCAGAACTTTTACGTAAAATGTACTAGAAACTTAGAATTAATAAAAACTGATGCCTTTCACACATTCTCAAAATCTACAAGGAAACGAAAAGTCAATCACTATTAATCACGTATGAACTGCCGAAAAAATCTAATTAATTGAACAAAAAACAACAAATATCGAATAATTTTAGGAGGGGGCCTCACGATTTTTTAAATATTCGGTAAAAAAAACTCAGAATCCACCCCAAAACATAATTTCTAGGGTACAAACTTTAGCCTGCTCTTTTAAATGAAACTTAGTTTTGCGTAGGTGTGACGTCTGACATCGCAGTTCGTTATCCTTCACCATTTACTCTATAAATCTGAAGCAGTGAAACGTCACTGATTTTCAGTGAAATTTTACTGATTGAAATGGCTGGAAATGAGTCACTGAGAATCAGTGAAAAGTTACTTATTCATTCAGTGAAATAAACACTTTCGAAATTTGGCAGCACTGCACCGTGTCAATTTAGCAGTCATGATAAAATAGGATTTTAGTAGATTCAATCATATAATCATAGTAAAAACTTAAAACCAATAAATGTGATCAAATATTAAAAAGGTGCAAAGTTTGTATGCTTCTACAAAAATGACAAGTAACCTCACATATTACTTTACTTTCAAGAATCGACTGTCATGTACACACCGGTTAAGTAAGTATTTTTTATACGAATTGAGTATATTTTTTCCGCATTTATTTCAGCGGACTTACAGCCCGACAATTCAAAAATTTATTTCATTTAAGAAATTATTTTTTCTACTCAAGTAAAAGAATAACAAAAACGCTTTACAGTGAAACTTAGTGATTGTGTCTCATATGTTTTACTCTGATGTCACAGAATGTATTAGTGAATACGTCTGAAAGCACTGATTAATCAGTTAAGTGTCTAACCACTATTTCAATCAGTGAATTTTTCACTGATTCATACTTAGAGATTACAGAATAAAGAGCATTTATTTCTATTTTAATTCGATAACGTTTGAGCTGGCATTCGTGCGTGATACCACACTGCGCTTAACGCATAACGAATCCAATTATTTACTAATTACTTTCGTGATATTTTTTATTGCAATGGTAGAGGTGCTGGCGAGGGTGGTTTGAAGAAAACAAAAAAAAAAAAGGATGGGGAAGTCCCCGGTCCGTTCATCTCAGCGAGCCTGAAGTGTGCAATTAGTCCGTCTCAGGAAGGCACTTGTACTTCAAAAAGTGCGTTGCACACTGATATGCAGAAGCACCGCTCAACGGCATTCAGTGTAAATTATCCGTTTTCTTAGACCGGTCGCTGACTGATAATAATCAGTCAAGTGCTCGTAAAACCCAAATCGATTTCCCACTGAAGCAATCAAACCAAAATAATAAAAAATCTTTAAAGGGATCTTCAACGAGTCGAATTTTCTTATCGGTTTCTTATAAATTGATTCCTTAAATTCCCGATACTTTAATCTATTCACAAATAAAAACGAAAACACATTAATTCACTTTAATCAGTAAGTCAACCGACTGAAAAAATAGAAATTTCCAAAGTTTTAGTAAACATTTTTAGCAGAAAAACATATTGAAACATTTTTTATTAAACTCGTTCAATGTGAAATTATTCCCTACATTTTGAAGCGATCAGCATTGAACAATTAAAAATGTTATGTTCACCTTTCAGCACTTCAACATTTTTAACGTTTTCAAACAATTAAAACAATTGAAGCATTCTCGGAGAAATAATAAATAAATCGGTTATTGTTAATTATCGTATTTATCTGGAATATTATGAGGTTTTCAGCTTCAGTATACCCAGAAAAATGTCCTCTTGTGACAAAAGGATGTTTCTTGACGTAAGTGGAATTAGAGGATTTTCATTTGTCTCATCAGGATTTCTTTTGCAGCAAAAATTATCCTTATGCGACTAACGTCGTTCACGTGGTTCAAACAGCTTTTTCTCTGAGCATATCAAAATTGTTTTGTGTAGTGTGTAGTACTGTGAAATTGATTACAAAAAAGCTAAAAAATGGGCAGACTTCCCAGCCCAAAATGCTCTCAAAACAGGGAACATCGCGTGATTTTTCACAAAAATAGGGAAATACATTATTATAATTATAATTATTGTAGGTACCATATTGAATTCAATATGAAACGAGTTTATAAAAAATTGTTCATTTTTCAAACAAATATGAATTTTCAATCAAAAACTGAATTTTTAATAAAATAGTTCAACTTCCAACAAAGTATAATTGAATTTTCAATCAAAATAGATGAATTCTCAACGAAAAATGTCACCACATTCATCTAGAAAAATGTAATAGTTGATATTTCAACAAAAAAATATTTTTTTCGCATCAAGTAAATTAAATTCAATTAAAGAAGATAAATTTTTAACAAAATAGTTGAATTTTTAACCAATGAGATGAATCTACAAAAACAAAAAAATTAATTTTCAATATAATAGTTAGACCTTCAAATGAGCATAGTTAAAACTTCAACCAAAAAAATTAATTTTTAACCAAGAAGATTAATGGTCCAGCAAAAAACACGAATTTAAAAAAAATATGAATCTTTAACTAAATAGCTAAATTTTCAACTAAAATAGATTAATTTTAAACCAAAAATGGAATAGTTGAATTTTTAGTTAAAACGATTACTTTTCATCCAATGAAAAACGAATTTTCCCCAAAATAGTTGAATTTTCAACCAAAAAAGATTTTAATCTGGAATAAAAAACAGAGCAATTCAACCAGAAAATACGAATTTTCTACAAAATACATCACTTTGCAACCAAATAGTTGAACTTGCATCTGAAAAAGTTAATTTTCAACCAAAAATGGAATAGTTAAATTTGCAGTTTAAAAAATTAATTTTCGACCAAAAATAACAGAATTTTCAACAAAATAGTTAAATTTCCAACCAAAGATGAATTTTCAACCAAAAAAATTATTTTTAACCCTGAAACGGCACACTAGTGCGAATTCGCACCGGAAAAATGTTCATGTTGCTGGTATTTACGCACGCACAGCTGCAGCGGAATATCTTCACTATATTAAATATGTATGTTGAATATGCGTAATATATGCTAGATGTTTATTATATATTCAATATGTTAAATATTTAATATTAGCATTGCGAAAAAAACAATTCGCACTAGTGTGCCGTTTACGTATGCTGGGTTGAATTGTGCCGTTTGAGGGTTAAACAAAAAGTAGTTCAACATTCAACCAGGTTGGTTGAATTTTCAACTAAAAAATATTTTTTCAACAAAAAATGTAATACTTGATACTTCAACAAAAAGCGGTTTTGATATTAAATAAGAAACTGTTGAATGCAACCAAAAATACGAATTTTCAACAAAATAGATGAATTTTCAACCAAACAGATAAAACTTCAGCCAAGAAATTAATTTTTAACAAAATAGTTAGATCTTCAACATCATTAATTTTCAACGAAGTAATTGAATTTTCAAACAAAAAAATCAATTTTCACCAAAAAGTTGCATTTTCAACCCAAAAAATTATTTTTTGTTTTGTTTAGAAGACAGTTTATTTTCAACAACAAAGTTAATTTTAAATCAAGAAAGATGAATTTGAAAAAAAAAATAAATAAAAAACATGAATTTTGAGTCGAAAGGACGAATTTTCTATTCAAAAAGACGCATGTACAAAAAAGTTGAATTTTCGACCAAAAAGGTGAATTTTTAACTAAATAATTGAAATTTAAAAAGAATTGATGCTCAACAAAATGATCGAATTTTTAAACGAAAATGATTAAACTTCAACCAAAACCTGTTGAATTTTCAACCAAATAATTGAATTTTTAATTGAAAGAGACGAATTTTCTATGAAAAATGCGAATTTTTAACAAAAGAGTTGTATTTTCTATAAAAAAGGATGACTTTTTAACAAAATAGTAAAATGTTCAACAAAATAATTAAATTTTTAGCGAAATAGAAATTTGAACTAGAAGAGATCAATTTTGAAGCAAAAATATAAGAGTAGTCTCTTCAACCAAAACGAATTCAGTTTTAACAAAAAATTGTTGAATTTTCTTATTGGGTTCTATTAATTCAGTTCGGATCTTTAAAATAGGGAAAAAGAGTGTGGAGCATGAATGGATTTCTGAATATAGATAATTGGCTCGAAGACGAATATGATTGTACTTTCCGTGTTATGTGGAGGTCGATATTGTTTAACTATACGATACTTCGTTGAAGTTCCCCCGACTTAATGACCCCGTGACTGCAATAGCCAGTTGGGCGAAACATTATCGCATGGCGTGTTCCATTATTGCATATGCCAAACCAACGCGCGCCTATTCTATCTATAGCCTATACCATAACTGAACCAACCAAATCGATCCAGAATGCTTCATGTTGTTCACTTTATCATATCAAGGCTTCTGGAAGAGGCTTCAAATTACTGCTTTCACTCAAAATACTACGACATTCTACAAAATGAAACTCACTAAATTAAAAAATAAAGCTTCTCAAGCTTTTTTTGTCAATAAAATTCATTACATCATAGAAAATAGGGCTCTGACTTTGCCGGATACCCAGGAAGTCGGGTAATATCCGGATACGCCAGGACAGAAAATTTTGGCGACAAATAGTTTATAAAAAGAATGTGAGCAGAGTGAATGAAGCCTGAAACAAAGACCTTGGATACTAATGG
>JAABKJ010012533.1:0-10502 GCA_011634705.1 Andricus grossulariae
AAAATCATGACTGTATATTGAGAAATGTCTGAAATCATCCATTTGTTATAAAAAATATCGTATGCACCAAGGGGGAGAGGCACTTTTTCGACTTGTGTATTTCTCCTCCTAGGTGCATAATATACTATTTCTATATCATCAAAAAAATACTTTCAGGGAAAAAATGTAAGTAAAGTTTTTTTTTTATGAAAGCATGGAAATTCTTATGTTGAAAAAAGACTATTTTAACCCGTTTGGCTTATATTTTAATAAAAATTTGGAACGTAACGCGTTAAAAAAAAAGTGTTTAAAGACTTTCTCTCAGATGCAAGATGGAAAAATTAAATTCCTGTATTAGTTTAAATAATATCACACTTTAAAGATCGACAACTTTTTTTTATATTTTTGCGTCATCCTCTATACAATTTAAATATTCATAACTGTGGCAAAAAATGGATTGAATAAGCCAAATTCTTGCACAATCGCCTGAAGGATTGTTGAATAAACCTCACTTTTTATTTATATTTTCAGGTTATTGTGAATATTTGTATAAAAATAACTCCAAAGCGGTGCTTTCGTAGCTTAAACTTTGTAATGCGGCATCGAAAAAAATTACCTAAACATTCAAATATCTTTGGACATCCGGGACCCATTAACATTTTGGAATAAGTGTAGAAAATTGTAATTTTTATCATTTTTAAAAATATTTCTTCACTTCAGAGCATGCTACTTTAAATTCGTCTAAAAAAATTGAAGTGCACTACATTGCCCGTAAAACTAAGAAAAAAATAATTTCTTATCTTTATCTTTTTATAATTGAAAAAATTTGTCAAAACAAAAATTAGATTTAGTTTTTGTGAAATAAAATTGTTGTGTACTGTAGACAAAAATATTCACAATATGGGTTAAAGCAGACCTAATTTGCAGCAAATTTAAAAAAATAAAATTTTGTATCTCTCATAGGTCCGAAGTTATAACGTGTTAAAAAATACCCACTTTTATGAAAGTTCGTTAAAAAATAAGTTTTTTTTAAATATCGACTTTCTACTGTAACTTGCGTTCAAAGTTGTTCTTATAATACTAAAAGTACATAAAACAAAATACAAATAGGAAAAGCTTAATAATTCCTAAAATGTATCCATAAAAATCGAGAGCATCAGCTTTTAAAAGAAAATTAATTTTTATGGATAAATTTTACTATTTGAGGAATTATTGAAGTTAATGTATAGAATTCCTAATAATAAAAGCAAGAATCCAACGACCAAATTAAGACAACCACCATAAAATGCTCCTATTGTAATTAAACAAAAAAATTATATAAACAAATTTTCTTTGGACAAAAATAAAAAAGAGGAAAGAAAAATGGGAAGACAACCAACCAAATCCCGTTCCTTCTCTTTTTTTTATTTCTTTCGTCTTTTTTATTTTTATTATTATCAAATCACAATACAAAAACGTTAATAATATTTACAAACGTTTCGGTGCTCATACAGCAATCTTATCAAGGTAAGAAATATTAGAGCAGGTAGGAATAGTGACGAACCAACGATGCTCTCTCTTCGATACTTGAGATAATAAGTAATGATTTAAAAAAAGGATATTCCTAACAATATTCAAATTTCTTTTGTGAAATTAAACATAAGACAAACCTAGAGCTCTGTCACTAAGTTTTCGATTACTACAATTTTGTTTTGAAAATGATGAGCCGAAAAGAAATATAAAATTCGACCTGAATATGTATTTTTCCTATAACAATTGGTTATAATATTACCATCCTGACCTTTCATTACTTCTATTTTTAATTTTTTATTTCCTTTCGGCAAATCCTTTTAAAAACAAAAGTGCAGTGATGAAAAACTAAGTTGGCAGAGCTCTAGGTTTGTTCCATGTTTCATTTCACAAAAGAAATGTGAATATTGTTAGGAATATCCCTTTTCTAAATCATTACCCACAAAAGTTAATTGAGAAACATATTGCATACAGAATTCAACAAATCAAAAACAAACAAAATAATATTTTACCTACAGATAATCAGAAAGAATTGAAAGAATATAGTTCTTTTAATACTTTTGATCTTACAGTTTTTGGTCAAATTTGGAAAACTATTTAATTTATTTTGAAAAAATTGAAGATTCATACTGATTTCCGTAGCTAGACATACAAATGGTGATGTTGTAATGATGTTGATGATATTGATGTTGATGATATTGATGTTGACATGAGTTTGACTGGGATAATGTTGAAGTTTTACATAGTGAAAGTAATGAGAGAACGAGAGAATTTATGGAAATTCTTTATATTAAAAAACAAAAGGATTTATCTATTAACTTGAAAACTAATTTGGATAAATTAAACAAAAGTTATGCTAGTATGAATAATTATATTTAACAATGAGGTTTCATGAATCTTGATTTTCTTTGACTTTCTTTTATTTCTTATTTGTTTATAACGGATATTTCTGGTGTGTTTGTAACGTATTTGCCTTTTTACCCTCACTTGGACCTCAAGTATCCAATTTTTATCCATCGTTGATTCGTCACTATTCCTACCTGCTCTAATATTTCTTACCTTGATAAGATTGCTGTATGAGCACCGAAAAGTTGTTAAATATTATAAACGTTTTTGTATTGTGATTTGATAATAATAAATATAGAAAAGACGAAAAAAATAAGAAAAGAAAAGGAAGGGGATTTGGTTGGTTGTCTTCTCATTTTTCTTTCCTCTTTTTTTATTTTTGTCCAAAGAAAATTTTTTACAACATTTTTTTTCAATTACAATAGAAGCATTTCATGGTTTTTGTCCAAATTTGGTCGTTGGATTGAATTTTTGTTGAAGTTTTTCAGATCTGTATGTTATTTGATATACTTTTATTAAGTTGACAACAAAATGTAATGCAAATTGCAGTACAAACGCGATATTTAAAAAAGAAATACTTTTTAACGAACTTTCATAAAAGTGGGTATTTTTCAACACGCTATAACTTCAGACGTATGAGAGGTAATACAATTGTTTTAGATTTCCTGTTAATTAAGTCTGCTTTAACTAATATTGTAACTATTTTTGTCTACACTGCACATGAAATATATTTCACAAAAACTAAAACTAATTTTTTTTTACAAATTTTTCTGAAAAATATAAATTCCGAAGGTTGTATCTCCTGAGACCTAAACCAAATGAGAAAAAAAGTTTTTTGGTAGCTTTACGGGGAATTTATCGCACTCAATTTTTTGTTGAGGCGAGTTTAACGTAGATCACTCTAAACTGAAGAAATATTTAAAAAAACTGATGAAAATTGCAATTTTTCACACTTTTTCCAAAATTTTAATGGGTACCGGATGTCTAAAGATGTTTAACGTTTAGATTCCAGGTGGAAAATTTTTTGACAAGAAAGTACAACATTTCTCCAACTGTAATTTTTTGTCAAAACATGTACTTTTTGTAATAAAATGTACAAAATTCAACAAAAATAGACAATTAAATACAAAAAGCGGATTTTTTTTTGTATTTTCTTGTAGAAAAGTAAAAAATTAACAATAAAGTAAAAGTTTGTACAAATCAACAATTTGTATGACTTTTTAATAATATGTTTGTATACTTTGCTGTAAAAATCTACAAGGTATTACAGAAAACTACAAGATTTTACATTTTTTTAATCTGGGTGTTTCACGTCATAAAACACATTTAATTTTACGCAAATTATTATAGAAAATTACAAATCTTTACAAAAAAATACAAGATTCCACAAAAGTTGAAATATTGAAAAACTGTACTGAAAATTATGTTTTAAATACTGATAGTTTATTGTAAAAATGTACAATACTGGTGGAAAAATGTTTACAAAACGTACAACAAACTAAAATAATTTTTAAAAGAATTTACAAGTAAATAAAATAAATTGCAACCAAACTACGGAAAAGTACAACTTTATTATTCGGACGAATTTGGTACTTTTATGTATTTTATTGTATATTGTTGTATTTTATTGAAGTTTTAATTTCCTATCAGAATTTACGAAGACAGAACAACTAGAAGAATTTACATGACTTTACAGGTTTTGCAGCCAAAAAGTTGTTCTTTTTCGTCCTAGGATGAAAAATGTTTAGAATATTGCAATGAGATGATTTTAAATTAAGATGTGTACATGATCGCTATTAAAGAAAAAGCTCCTATGTTTAAACTTTAAAGGAATGGTAGAATATTCAAAGACAATAATGAATAATCGTTATTAAACAACAAAAAAACCTTACGTTTGAAGTTTTTTCTTCCAATATATAGCAATCGATTGGACGCCATATATGTATGTCATTTAAAATTATGTCTTTTCAATGTTCTCAATATTTGTCATCCTAGGTTGAAAAAGAAAAACTTTTTGAATGCAAATAAAAATTGAACAATTTTTTAATTGAAAAGTGTTAAAAGCTTCCATTATACGCGTAAATTATTGAGAGTTTGAATTTAAAAATTGTAAGCTTTAATTTCAAAAGTGTAAAGTTCAAAACTATTCCACTTTGAGTGTTTTAATTTGCAGTTCAGTTTCTATAACTTCAGATGAAAAAATTTGTATCTTCAAGAGTTCGAATCCTTTAATTTCAATGACTGTGATCAATTTTTTCTTAATTGTTCAATTTTTATTTGCAGTCACTAAGTTGTGCTTTGTCGACCTAGGTCCTAGGATGACAAATATTAAGAAAATCGCAGACATAATTTTAAATGACATATATGGTGTCCAATCGATTGCTATATATTTGAAAAAAAACTTCAAACTTAAGGTTTTTTGTTGTTTAAAAACGATTATTCATTATTGTCTTTTAATATTCTACCATTCCTTTAAAGTTTAAACATAAAAGCTTTTTCTTTAATAGCGATCATGTACACATCTTAATTTGAAGTTATCTCATTGCAATATTCTAAATATTTTTCATCCTAGGTCGATAAATAACACCTTTTTGGCTGTAAAACCTGTCAATTGCTGCAGATTCTTGTGGTTATGAATTCTTGTTTTTGTACTTTTTTGTAAATTCTTGTAGGAAATTAAAATTGCAATAAAATATAACAAGAAACAAGTTGTACTTTGCTGTAATTTTTGTTGTAATTTATTGTATTTATTTGTTTATTCCCGTAAAAATCGTTGTACTTTTTTGTAAAAATTTTACCACCAGGGATCCTTTTTTTCGATGCCAAATGCACCGCTTCGGAGTTATATTTACGAAAATATAGAAAAAAATGTAAAAATAAAAAAAATCTATTCAACAATCCCTCCAGCGATTTTATTATTTTTTGTCTCAAAATTATCGTGAGGCATCACCGTATTTCAGTTGACTGCAATTACTGCAAGATTCGGATAAGTCATCAAAGTAAGCAGTTAAAATATACTTAATGATATATTTTTTATAATAATATAAATTAATAATCTCTTTTATTTATTAAAAGTATTCTTTTTCGTTTGGAAGTTACGAGAAGTAAAATAATAAAACTAATTTCTGAAAGAGATCGTTTACAAATAAAAATAAAATAGATCTGTGATTATTAAGAACTTGTTTTTAAAATTTCTTATAAATGCTGCGCAAAAATCTCAATGTAGGTCACAACTTCCAATTATTTCGATTCGTATTGATAAAAGAATTACCAATCATTTCGAAAGATAAGATTACAATGACACTAATGAAATTAGGAATACTTAACAAGAGATTTGTTTACAATCTTTAAAACCCCTTCCTAAAAACAATTCAGTCCCTACTTTAAAATAACTGCAAGTAATTTGTTTGAAATTGCTAAAGCAGAAACAAAGAACATATGTCTTCTTTGGTAAGAATGAAGCAATCGAATTCAATCACAATTATCAAAATTGAATCTTGACAATTACATTGATTATATACCAACAGGTTTTATAGGTTAGACTTGCATTGATGAATGGCAATCCACTTACACAACTTTCTTCACTTTCGCAAATGCGTATGCAACTATATATATAACTATATATATCTATACATATATATCTATGTATATGCATAAATTCGAAAGCGTAGTTTTGTAGTTTTCCATATTTTCGACGAAAGTAAGCACAAACAGATGGTCAAGTAAGTTGAAGATATTGCAAAGTGATTGTAAAGTTTGAAAAGAGAAGGGAAAGGAAAAACAATGTAAAAAATGGAAAATGGTTCTGATCCGGGCTAGTTCTCACCTATCGTTGGCCCCAATCCCAATATTTAGCGGCGAATTACTGTCCACGGCACTCTGCTTGGTGAAACTTTTTTTCGGCGACAGCAGTTTGGTAATCAAAGACATCATAAGTCGGCGAAAGACCGAACAAATTGATGCATTTCCCGTTCAACGCCTATTTGGCGATTTACTCGCTATCATTTCACACGGAACTGCACCATACATATTCACAAGTTGTAAGGCGACTGTAAATAAAGTCACGTGGATCACGTGCGGCAAAGAGTCATATGATTTCACGAGATATCGTTTCGTCAGATAATTTAGTTAATTATGCTCCTTTCAGATAAATGTCCAGATGATTTCTATTATTATCTTGCCAGTATCGTCGGATAACTGCGGATAACGGAAATGTTGAAGAATTAGCCTCTGTCGGTAAGAGCAGTCGGTCTGAGAGAGTTTGCTCTTACCGATGTGTTCAAAAAAGGGCGCGCAAAGTTCACACTTTTAAAAAACTATTAAACGGTTGAAATGTTACACGTTCAAAGTAAAACAATCAAATTGAACATTCAAAACAGTACAACTGCAAATTTTAATCTTCCAAATTGTCCAGTTTTATACTTCACCACACACTTTTCAAAATGTAAGTATATTCATGTTTGGAAATGTTCGAATGGAATTTTTTGGAAATTGAAAGGCTTAAAATTGAACAATTTAGAATTTTTAAATTAAGAATTGAATCAATTCAAATGTTTATAAATATTCAAAATGCTGTGAAATAAAAAATTGTTTAATCTAACTTAGAGGCCGTACGTAAATTACGTAACGGATTATAGGCCCTAAGACCACCCATCCCCCCTGTAACGAACTGTAACAAAATATTTCTACCCCCCCCCCCTTACTGTATATGGTTTCCAGAAATAAGAAGATTTTGGACTTGAAGCTGATGGAAATGTTTAGAATTTAAGATAATACATGCTTTGCAGGTAAAGACTTATACATATCAATATTTATACATCATATATAATAAATATTTACGAAAGATGTATTGTATATAGCTTTTAAAGACAATGAATTGAGAAATTAATTTTCATTCTTTATTTATGTAGGTATCATTCTATTTACTTTTTTAAATGATGACATTTCAATAAAGTGAGTGTATTTAACAATAATATAATGTAGTTTATGTAACATTGTATGGGATTTGGTAGATTTCATGTTTGACGACTGATTCTCGTGCACATAAAAATGTCCATTGTTAATTAAATTTGAAGTTATGTTTCACTTTACCAAACACATTATGGGAAAGACATAAAAATGGATTGCATTTTGCTAGTTATTGCTGGTAGAATAAGGCAGGGTGGCCGAAAGTTCATATTCAAAATTCACAGATTTTCTCTTGACCAATTATTTATTTTCCCTGACCATTACTATTCAAGTACCGCAGCATTTTAATATTGTAATATTTTTAACATAGGATCCTTCATAAACGGAGTAAAAAATATTTCAGATACGAATTTTTAATTTCCATATTAATGTATTTGTTTTAAACAAAAAATGGCTTTTGTATAAAAATATTACTTTTGAACAACATACTTGAATTTTCAACAATATAATTTAATTTTCAAAAAATTAGTTGGATTTTCAACCTAAAAAGATGAATTCTCAACAAAAAGTATAATACTTGATATTTCACTCATAAAAGATGAAATTTCATTCAAGAAAAGGAATTTTCAAACCAAAAAGACGAATTTTCAACAGATGAAGATTTTTCAGTCATGAAAGAAAAAAAAGTTCATCTACATTGTTAAACCTTCAAGCCAAAGGACGAATTTTCCGAACAAAAATAGAATTTTTAACCAAAAAATATGAATTTATAGCAAAAAACATCAATTTTTAACAAAATAGTTCAACTGTTAACAAACTGGTTCAACCAAAATTTTCAAACCAAATAGCTGAATCCTCAAGCAATTCAGATTAATTTTCAACCAAACAGTTGCATTTTTATCCAAGAAAGATAAAAGTTGTACTAAAACAGATGCATTTTTAAATCAAATAAAAAATTATCAAAATAATAGTTAAATTTTCATCCAAAAAATATTTCAGTTTCATTTTTGAACTTTAAAATATGAATTTCAAACAAAAAAAAAATTGTCTACAAAACTAATTGAATTTGCATTTTTAAATCAAAAAGACAAATTTTCAAAAAAATGTGTGGTTAAATTTTCATCCAAAAAACATTTCAGTTGACTTTTCAACACAAAAATATGAATTTTAAACAAAAAAAAATACATTTTCTACAAAGTAGTTGAATTTTCAACCAAAAAGGATGACTTTTCAACAAAACAGTTTAATTTTCAACCGAAAAGGATAACTTTTTAACAAAATTGCTGAATTTTTAAACAAATAATAAAATTTAGAACTAGAAAGATAATCTTCAGGAGGAAGTAAATACTAAATCTCTGACTTTTCCCTGATTAATAAAATTAAAAATTCCCTGTCTTTTTTAAATTGTTGTTGGCTAGATTCGTTTTTCACTCATCAGGTTTCTTTAGCACGTAAAGTTAAATTCATACTATCTTTCTGTATAATTACTGCGAGTTATTTGTTTCATTTGCGAATTTCCAAAAATTACGTACATGAATGAAGGACCATCCCCCCTCCCGTAACAAATCGTATCAAAATCTCTCGGACCCCCCTCCCCTCCTGGGCTGTTAAGTAATTTAAGTATAGTTTATTATAACCTTTAAAATATAATAATTTAAGGAAAAGTAAAGTTAGTCCTGAACGAGTCTTATGGCAAATTCCGTAACAATAGACGATTCGTGTAAAATATAAATGTTCGAAACTGAAGAATATGTATTTATCGTGTCAGTCATCAGATCTCTAGAAAAAATAGTTTTTCTATGATTTTAAGCATCAAGACAATATAACTTTTGATCTCGCTGTTGATGTAATTTCAAATAAAAAACATTGTTTTTATTCAAATAAATTTTTAAACCTACTGAAGAAAGTTATTTTAATAATGTTTTTTGCGATTGGATTTTTTCTTACCCTCGCTTCTTATCAATTTTTGAAAATGGTTAAATTTTATTAATTGACGGCTTATTTTTGCACGGAAAACATTATCTACAACTCTACTGTTTCCAATTGGGAAAGTAAATTGTTCTGTGGCTGAAATCGGTAAAACATTTTTTTTCAGAGAAAACATGTTTTAATTAAATAACTATATTCGAAAATTATTTACTTATTATCAAAAATGATAACAATTTAGTTGTAAGGAATGTTTTCCTTTGAAAAATTGAGCCATGATTTATTAAACTCAACAATTTTTTAAGAAATTGACAAGAAGCCACAGTAGAAAAATTTAATTACATAAAACTATCGTTAAAATAATTATTTTTCGTAAGTTTTAAACTTTTTTTTATCAAAAACATAAAGATTTTTTCTTCCATAAGATATATGCCTGCAGTACATATTACAATATATCTCTCAAAAAACAATGTAGCCGCCATTTTCTTTGCAATTTTGAAATTTTTTTGGCTACGCTCGTTCGCAAAATACTGCATTTTGAGAAAAATTTCTGTCAGTTTTTGAGAATTCGCAGGTAACCTTTGAACTATTTTAACAAATCAATCAAAATTCATTGGCCAAACTGTGAAATACATGTTTCTTTATTTTCGCCATACAATATGATATATCCAAATACCAAATTATTTTGACACCATAAGTTGGACCCCTCTACTCGATTTAAAATGGAATTGGTTTGTATTATTATATAAATTGTGATTAATAATAATTAGACAAATAAATGAGAAAGAAGACAGTTTTTCTGTAGTCTCTTGCAAATTTATAGCTTTTTAAAAATAATTTGATTTATAGCTATAAGAGACATGTGATACGTGAAAATAATTGAAACAAAAATTGCTTAATTAACAAATTAAATTATTTAGTTCATCTTTAGGACTTCTTCTTAGTGGGACGTCTTCATCCACATTTCTTCGCATTTTATCAGCAAGTATAAATCGATGAATATACGCGGTGTCCTCTGTCGAATCAGTGGCTCGGGAAACCTTGAAAGCTTTCTTGACATAATTCTTACTTGACATCGGCAAATATACGGGAAATTCGATATTAAAACTGATCAATAGATCGCCCCGTTCCTTCAGATTGTTTACGATAGGCAAACCTTCTCCCAGCACTCGTTTCTGATAACCGGGTCTATTTTGGAAAAAAAATAAAATTTTGAATTAGTATTTTTTTAATTACTATATTTTGTATTATGAATGATATTATTATTATTATATCATTAAGCCGTTTCCCTTTCGGGGTAGGCATGAATTGCTCGGTGGTAAAGTAGTGATGTG
>JAABKJ010012534.1:0-10501 GCA_011634705.1 Andricus grossulariae
GAAAAATTGGCTAATTTCAATAATTTTTGTTTAAAACAATTTTTTTATTTTTGAAAAAGAATGAAAAAAAAAAAAAAAAAAAAAAAAAAACGTTTTGCACAAAAATGATTGAAACTAGCCAATTTTTCATTCTAAATACATGTTTGATTCAAAACAGGAATAGACCATAATTATCTAAAAAATATGTAATTCTAGTATTTATGGAGTAAAATGAGGCAATTGAACATTGAGGTTGGGTTCTGATTCCAACCTCATCAACGCACATATCATACAAAGCAGATTTATAGACTTTTTTTGTTTGCTTCCCTGACGCAAGTTTCGGATAGGAATTCATTCCGAATCATTTCAAAATCTATATTCGAACCAACCCGAATCAATCCGAACCAATCCGAAAAAGTTCTGCATTTCGTCCGGTCTAAATCAGTTAAAAAAGGCCTAGGGGGATAAGCATGTAAAAATGGCCCTGTGAAAATCAAGCCTATATTGGCACTATATATTGATATCTATGTGAATATAAAATCCTGCACATTTCAACCTTAAAATTTCATTTTTTTTTGGGAGATATGGAGGGGGGAGTAAAATAAAAAATGGGTTTTTCTCGAAAACGGCTGAACCGATATTGACGAACAAAATATATGTCATGGTAACCAAAAAGATTACTTCCAGAAAAAAGTTGGATTTTCACATTCTCATCCAAAGAAGGTATTATATTTGTGTAAAATTTGACCACCCCGGTTTTTGTCAAATGACCACGTTTTGAGACCTTGTGAACCCAAAAAACAGGTTTTCGCGCATGTGTCTGTCTGCCTGTGTATGTGTGTATGTATGTATGTATGTATGTAGATTTTTAGTCTGTTAGCACGACAAATTTCGAAAGAATGTACAGATTTCATTGGGCTCTGGCATACTCTTCAAGTGTCCTGAAATGAAGGTCAAGTTTGTTAATCAGCTATTTTGGATACAAATTCGAAAAGTTAGAGCATTTAAAAAATGTTTGAGACCATGTTTTTTCAAAATTTAAAAATTATATATACGGCTGTTCATAGTACTCAAAAATTTAAATAATTTATTATTATGACATTTTTCGATAAAATGAACATTTTTAGAGTTACAGCATTTTAAAAATCCAAAAGAAGAAACGAAAATTAACATTTTCAGCCAAACAACGCAGGATACGAAAAAAAGTGAGGACAAGCAAAATGTTTCTTTTTGCACGCCCTACAAGAATATCATAACGAATTTTTGAATTGCACTCAAAAAAGATCTACAAATTTGTTATTGGTCACTTTTTGATAGGATCTATAGTTTTTGTTTTGTTCGTAAGAAAGTACATTAACAGTAAAAAAATCAGCCCGATAAGTGGGCACATTCTCATCAAAACTTTGCTTATTTAATTTATTTTCCATCTCATGTGTTGGTTTTCAAAATTATAAAAAAATTTATCATATATATGATCCAAAAATGACTCAGATACTTTTTTTCTCCGCTTGTCAGATAGTCGGAAAAAATCTCTCTGACTGTATGATTTATCAGGAAGATAAGGAAATATACGCTGAAGTAAAGGAATTTTCTTCTTCATTTTAAATCAAATACAAATTTAGTCCTTAATATCTGAAGAACATAGAACATAACATATGGTCGTTGAGAAGCGCGACGACCAAATCGCGCGCCGTAAGCGAGCTCAAACTTTTGGGTTTCTATTATACGATGAATAAAAACAAGCGTGGAGCGCAAGGTTTACATGATTTTTAAACCAAATATCGAGCGCGAAGCGCGAGTCTCTTGATGAGATTGTGTTCCTTAAGGTCGATAGAACCTTAAGTAAATTAGGTCTCCTTTTTATGTAAAATTGACATAATGAAAACAAAAGCAGGTCATAACGATGAAGCTTACTAAGAGAGTATTAGCCCCGAAAAGCGAGCAATAGCGAGCACACAAAGTGCGAAAACCTAGAGGAACCGAACTTAAAGCGTAAGTAAAATGTGCACGAGCGCGTAGCGTGAGGCGAATACATTATCGAGCGCGAAGCGCGAGATCCAACAGGTGCGCTCCATAGGCGCGCTCAAATTTGCGAGCGAAGCGAGCCGCGTACGAAGCGCGCGATGAGAATGTGCCCGCGAAGCGGGCAGATTTTTTTTCTTTTGTTTCACCCCAAAGAATGTTTTTATGGTGGGAGGCAATCGAGATAATGGACTAATTTACCTAGAAACTATTTTTAAAAGTTATATGAACTTATGTTATACTTGCTAAGCTAGAGTGGTGAATATGAATTCCTATTCAATTGAAATATATATTAAACAACTAAATAAATTTTAGAGAAATGAAGTAAGATAATAATCATGGAAAAGCCTCATAATTTATGTGAAAAAGAAATTTTATCAACTCTTCATGAAAAACTTTTTGAGAAAAAGTAATTTTAAATGAAGAAGCTGAGAATTTTCTTGCTATTGTTATATTTACGATTAAGGCTATGTGATACTTAAGTCATACGAGTCCTACTATACCGATTTTTTCGCAACAGCTAAGTCCACACGGATTGAAATGTCGAGTTTCACATTTTAGAAATTAAAGAAAGAGCACTAAAGTACGTTTATATGCTTCTAAGTTTACTAAATTACAATCATTTTTTGAAACAATTTTCCAATTTTTTTTTCGTATTTTCTAAAATTTAGCAGTATATGTACAAAGGTTCCTTAAAGCCTTTTATTCGAATTGTCAAATAAAAAACTCGATACCTCAATTCGTGTAAACGCAAGTTGTTGAAAAAAAATGTCGGTATGGTAGGAATAGTATGACGTCAGTATCACATAAAACAAAACCTATGCGTCTGATAAAAAAATGGTTCAACGAAAATTTGTAGATATTTTTGAGATAAACGATATTGGTCTGCAGCATTTTTTCGTACCTTGTATACTTTGACCAAAAAATAAAAATTTTCATATTTTTAATAAAATTTCACACGATTAAAACAAAAACTATGCATCTTATTAACAAATGGCTCAAAAATCATTTGTGGATATTTTTAAGGTGAACAATAATTTTTCTTCTGATTACTTGAAAAAATTGCTTGTGACACGATTTGCACAATTCGCTTAAAAATTTGTCACTATCCGCTAGACTATATTAGGATTTCCTTAAATTTTTACAAATTCTAATTATAGTTTTTTTTATAATAAAAAAACGATCACTGACACAGTGTAAATTACATCCCAGTTAAAACAAATATGCACTTACAATTTGTACACATAAAAGTGATTGGCATTAAATTTAGGAAATTTTTCTGGATTCAAAATTTATCTTATTATTGAGTAAAACATGGCTTAACTGAAGACTCAATTCGAAAATTCAAATAGCAAAGTCTTAAATTCAAGCATAGGTGGCGGTTATTAAATGGACGGTATAGAGAATTCCATGGGCCTGATTTTTTGGTGTATGGAATTCCATAGGCAGAAAAGGGATTTCATGCTTAAAAATTTTTTGAGGTTAGATACACGTATTTCAGTCACTATCTGATGAGGAAGCTTTAGAAAGAGTATGGTAACCGAGGTATAAAGATAAACAGCTCATTAATATCTCTCCTTTAGATTGAAAAGTTTTATTGGCGAGCAGACTGAAATCTTGTTTCAATTGCCAGAAAAATTATCTCAAAATTTGAATAATAATTTCACATGTTCTTGAGGCCATAAAGTTTCACATTCAATCATTTGTAATTCTTTGAATAATTTTCAATAATAATGATTGTCTTTTTGAGCTTTTTCAACAGATTTGAGTATTTTCGAAAACCTCATTACATGAACATCAAAATTGTTTTACGAATTCTTATTTGCGAAAAAAATTATTTATTAAGAAAAAAAGAAGTAGAAGAAAATTTCCTATGCAACCAATTTATGGTAATTTCCCTGTTTCGCCGATTGCTTGATCCAGTGCAGCCTCATTGAGTCATGATAAACAGAATATTTTATTTATATATATTATATAAATGTGTTGTGTTTTTTTAAAGTACTGTCCACTTTTTGAAATAGAGTATCACCAGAGACTGCATAATAGTGTGTACTCATTGAGACTCGGATTAATGAGGTCGTAACACAGGTTCTTCATTTTCGGATTGGGAAGCGACCTGCTTTTGCTGAAAATATTTGTATATCAGTAAACGGGTAACAGGCCTGAAAGAGACGGTCCTGACAATTCATGAGAGTGGGTTTAACAACTCAGAAATGAACACAGGTATGTGTACAGTTTTATACCGTTCTCCATTCACCGTTCAGCATTCACTTGAATTTTACATTATCGATGTCGTGTCATGTCTTCCTCTATCATCAAACTTGGTCATGCGTAATTTTCTTTTTCATAATTAAAAATAATGTCTTTATAAGCATATAAATTAATATATATTATTTGGGTGATTCTGAACCAATCTATTTCGATTATTACATTTTCCGAATAGGAAAAGAAACAATCCAAACATTTTCAATGTATTTCTAAATTGCTAATATTTAATGCATTCTTTTTACAAAAATTTATATAAAAGATTTCTTTAAATAAATTGAGGTAAAATTGTTTTGACTCAATTAAAAGAATTCTGAAAATATTAATTAGCAACCCCTGCAGATTGGAACGAATTTCGGAACGAATCATGAGTTTAGTGTCTCTATTTAAAAAAGTTTAATTTATGATCGAAAAGAAATATATTTTATCATGAATAATTTCATGCAAAATGAGCATGAAAAAGATTCACAATTAAAAAACAGATTTCAAAACTACCTCACCTTACGGCTCATTAGAGACAAAAATAAGCAATGAAAAAGAGAGAGAAAAAGGGAAAAAGTCAATCAAACTCTCACTATTTTCTTTTCTCCGTCCTTTTTTTACTACTACAGGGAACCAACATGTTTTGAGGCCAATTTAGACCCCCTTATCAGGGATTATTTATAGGAAAACAACAATGTCTGAATAATAGATTCTTATGCTAATTAAAAATCAAACATAATACACGTAATTAAAAAGAGATATATACATACGTACATTTCCCTATTCAAAAAGGTTACTTTATCTAATTTTGCATTCAATTAGTGAAAAAAGTGACAAAGATATAAAAATTATTCTCCATAATAAGAATAAAAAAACGAAAGAGAAATAATTATAACATATAAATGAAAACTTTTTTGCTGATCCCAATATTAGGTTTTGTTAATTAAATAAATACCCTTATATTTTTAACAGGTTCTCACAAGTTATCAATCATATTTTCCCATTTTAATTAATTTCTTTGAAAGTAATGAAATATTCAAAATTCGATATATTCAAATAATTATTTAGAATTAAAAAGTGGTAATGATTAACTTCCTGTGTATAGATGTATATATTATAATCCAATATTTTCCACACAGTACATCACGACACTAATTAAAAACATATTGAAAGTCAAAAACACAGTCTAGAATAATTGAGGAAGTTTTATTTTAATATATATTAAAAATTGAAAATCAAAAGTTAATATATCTTTTGGTTTTGGTTAACTTTTTCCCCTTTTCTCCCTCTTTTTACATTGGTTATTTTTGTCTCAAATGAGCCGTAAAGTGAGGTAGTTTTGAAGTCTGTTTTTTAATTGTGAATATTTTTCATGCTCATTTTGCATGAAATTATTCACGATAAAATAGATTTCTTTTCGATCTTAAATTAAAAACAATATATTGTATATATGGTACGCATAAAAAGTCTTACTTTTGTTACAGCTTAAATGAAGCCTATTTCTTGGCTAGTAAAGTCAGATTTAATTTCTTTAATGTCCTAAAACAAGACCTTATACACTAAAACAAAACTTTTTTTTCTGTAACAATTCACGCATATCTGGATAGAGTATAAATGTAGCTATATTCTATAGTATCCTTATTTTCTCTCTTTTCACAAAACATAATTATTTATTTAAATATTGATACAAAATATTGAAATTAACCAATTAGATCAATTGGATTTTCAGCAATTGTACATAAATTGTAATTTATTTAGGATGCAGACCAGACATACACATTGTTTCGAAAATTTAAGGAAAGTGCATTCGAGCGCCATCTTTTGAAGAGCGTTCTTATCTTATTCATAAAACGTGCACCAGTCGATAGTCACGATGCGCGCACATATTTCAAGAAATTTCCGAATCAAACATTTATTATAAATTTTAAGTGAAAAGCAATTTAAAATCAGTTAAGCATATATAATTCTTAAAAATCATGATAGAATTTATTTGCTATTTTACACATTCTTGAACAATTTGACATCCAATTTTATTAGACCCTGTAATGTTCTGTGCCTATACAACATTTGATTATAGTTTATATTACTTATCTAAACATGTATGTAATTTTCATTTGAATACATACAAATTAGAGAAAATTGATTTGCTTAAAACATATTGCTGATAACTTTACTGTGCATGGTACACTTTTTGAGCGCTACAATGATTTTTCTGTCGGTAATCTATCTTTTAGGGTATCTTCAAATGTTCGGAAAGTACCCATCATTTTGTTTATATTTTGAGTGTTGGGAATAGTGGGAATCTATGGAAATCAATGGGTATAAGAACTCTAAATTTGATATATGAGTATATTCAGTATATGTATAATAAGCATTTGCACCATTGAGAATGGAGTGGATTTCAGCATCAGAATCATCATCTGAAGAAGAGGTAATTTTTAATATTCTTATACATTAATAATTAGTGTTGACTAATGAGAGTCTATTGTAAAAACGTATTTGAAGATTTTGCATTTTAAGCAAGTGAAGATGAATTTCATTATTTCCAATTCAATTTTCTGTCACCACATTCATTGATCAATGGTGTTTTACCAGTTCCGATGACACCGGCAGTAAGTTTTTGTTTCAAATAGTGAGGTTATGTTGTGTTTTATAATATTGTACAATGTACAATAATATTGTAAATTATACAATAATATTATAAAGTGTACACTGTACAATCATTGTATAGTGTACAGTAATTATACAAAATTTACAGTACTTAAAAATGGTACAATACAGTCATATTGTATTATTGTACAATGTCAGATAACTCACAAAATTAATATAAACTGTATAACGTCAGTAATTGCAAATTGTACAATGTATAGAAAATGCGATTGTACAATTATTGTACAATAACAGAATATCTCATACAATATGTTATATGTTTTTAGAGTATTTTCTTTTAAAGTAAAATCTAATTTGCAAATTAAATTGCAAACATAATGAATTAACATCACATTATAATTGTGTGATTAAAGTCAGTATCTAATCTTTTTTCTTTGCCTAATGGCCTTTTTAATTATAAATACAGCTTCCGGATCATTTTAAAGTTGTGATATTAACAAGAGCTGACCTCATCTCTGGAGCTGATTAATAAACAAAATTTAAGACATGCGCATACGATAAATAAGTAACAACGCATGCGTCATAGCTTAGGCGGCATAGTATACGAATTCTCCAATCTATAGATCCTTGCGCCTCTGTAAACATCTCTTTATTCGGAAGTAGTATAATAAATTTCTCACATTATCTGACGAAAAGAACGCCTGTTCGTGTGAATAAAATCTTACCGTGAATCCAAGAGTGTTAACTTGTTATTATTTTCCATATTCTCGTGCGTAACTGATAACTGGTCTAGTGAAGTTGGAATAAAAATAAGGAAGTTGATGAACTTGATTCAAGTGCACTAGGGAGAAAAAGGAATAATGTCTTTTTTCACTTGTTGTTTTCGCCGGGTGAGTGACCTGAATTCTAAATGTAATTTTTTTCGACCTCGTTTTTTTATGATAACGATTAACGAATTGTTGGTGTAGTACTTTGTCACGTTATTATCGTTTTCCAAATTAATTTATTAGATAATTCTTTATTGAATAATTTTTTATTTGTAAATATTTATAGTATTGTTAATTTTACTATTTAATATTATATTATTATCAATAATTACAATATTGTTATAAATATTTGTTACTTATGTTGGCACTGGAAACCTGGAATACCAAGAATTTGTTAAGAGTTAGGACTGGGTAAAACTGGAAGATGAATGAATAAATTACGCAATTTTCAATTTATTGAAATCTGATCAACAATCCTGACTGAAGTTTACAAAAACTGATTTTAAATTGCATATCTCCAATTTAATACTAATATCCTTCTATCGTTTTTTGTGTTGTGCTTACAATTTAAATTGGTGCAATATTAAAATTTTGAGTTAAAAATAATAGAATTTATAACGTTCCAGTATTAAATTACTACTGAAATTGTCTTAAAATAAAAATTGAACAATCTAGATGGCGGACATTTATAAAGCAATTATATGCAATATATATTTTATGAAGCATTTATAAAGCATTTATATGCCATTTTTAAAGATTTATATTTAGAGATTGTCTCATTTTAAAGTAATTTTTTTATTTTCAAGCACTTTCTAATTTTAAAGGCCTTGAAATTAAGCTTACTCAACTTAGAAAACTTCCCATTTACAATTCTTACTTCTGATTAAATTCAAATTTCAAAAAATCTTACCTATCCGTAATTATCTTCTATAAAATAAAATGTTTAGATATTAAGCTTGGAAAAATGTTTCGCATCAATAATTGTATCCAGCAAGAAAACTTTGATCCTGCGTATCCCAAACTTTTTATTCAAATTTTGGTATACACCTTTTTTTAGACTATAGAGAAAAATTAAAATAAATTGATAATTTCCTGGGATTCTTTGTGGCCACCCATATTACGGTTTTGATGACTGAATGGAACATAAATAATTGAAAAAGAGTATTTAAATTCCCAATGAAGAAAACTTTGCATATGTCCACAAGACGCATTCATAAGACTTTTCTAAAAAATTACCAATCCAATATTTTTTATAAGCTTTGCTAGTTATCCCAAATTTTCGGGTCGACTTGTCCATCCCTTTTTCCAACTCCTCCAATTTTTCGGGACGACGAGACACTGTCTTTTAAATTATCTCTCCAGTTGTTTTAAAAAAAACGTTTAAGAATAAAAATAACGGTGATAGTTTTTAATTTTCTATTGTGATAAAACGTGCTATTCGGCCCTGACCGTAATTTGAAGTAACCACAATGTCAACATGCATCGATGGCTCGAGACATAGTGAACAGCATTGAAATTCGCCTTTTCCATGAGTGTAAATCGACCTCAATGGGAAAACAATTTTCCTTGTTCACCCCTGCCGTTCAGCTGGCAGAATCGCTAAACACAAAAATGAAGCGGTCGGTAGTTGAAGCTGAAGAGACTGTAATACATTAGGGGTGAATGGATACATTTGCCGCTACTTAACAGATTTCATGCCCAAGTATCAAAGTCTTCAGTGTCCTTGCTCTAATCAGCCTGGATAATAATAGATAAAAACTTTTGTACCTCCAGAACCCTTTAATCATGTCTCTTTTAATCAAAGTCTTTTCGGAGCTCTTTCCAGGATCAACTT
The DNA here is from genome assembly GCA_011634705.1 of Andricus grossulariae. Classification (NCBI taxonomy): domain Eukaryota; kingdom Metazoa; phylum Arthropoda; class Insecta; order Hymenoptera; family Cynipidae; genus Andricus; species Andricus grossulariae. The sequence goes on from JAABKJ010012534.1 coordinate 9,460, forward strand.
TTTTAATTTTTAGTGTTTCATAGGAAACCCTTATCTTGACAATAAAATTGCTGTCCGTCCATGAATACCCCTAGCGCAAAACCTATTAGGTCTACCGAGTTTATGTTTTGCATCAAGATATGTTTTACGTCTGTTATGCGATGAAAAATACTAAGAACCCTGAGAAAAACGCTCATCATAGCGTTGCTATGTAAATACATAAAAATGTAAGCCTTTTCATTCAAAATGACCCTGTTAGCACGCCTAGAGTAAAAAGTGCTGGGTCTATCGTCCTCGCCTTTTGCATGCGAGGTGCATGAATATTCACAACATTTTAATTTTCCTACTGTCTATTTCCCTAAAATTGTTTTGGCAGAATAACAATTTGCCCTAATTTCTATTGTTCAGAATTGCCGTTTTACCTCATTTCTATTTTTTTCGCATTAAAAACTGCCGTTTCACATCTAATACCACATTTCCACATCCCATTGAGCATAATTTTTATTTTTCCGAATTAGGATTTAGCATAATTTTTATTTTTCCAAATTATCATTTCGCCTAATTTTCATTTTTCCGAATTACCATTCGCCATTTTTATGTAAAATGAAATTTCTATTACATGAAGATTCGGAGAAATGAAAAATATAGCAAATGGCAATTCACTAAAATAAAAAAGAGGACAAATTGTCATTCGGAAAAATACAAATTATAACAAATGGTAAGTCACAAAAATAAAAATTATGCCCAATGGAAATTCAGTGCAATAAAACTTAAGGCATATGGTAATTCGCAAAAAATAATTTTGTATACACCAACTGATAAAAAATTTTTGCGTTAGAGGAATGTAAGTAACTTAGGGTAGGCATATCAGAATGACTACCGCTTTAGTTTGTTGGACTTCGAAAGATCAGGCGTGGCTTACTGGTTACTATACTGGAATTTTTGTAAGGGAGACCTGGAAAAGAAGTTTTCAAAATCAGTGCTGGCTTGAGATTTTTTTTCAATTTGTAAGTAAAATTATTTACTCCCTCTCCCTCTCCCTCTCCCTCTCCCTCTCCCTCTC
>JAABKJ010012535.1:0-10501 GCA_011634705.1 Andricus grossulariae
ATAACCATCTTTGTCGCTCTTACGGTGTTGGCCGCGATCCTGCCCTGCCGAACGCTCCAAGGGAGATAGAGTCAATTTCCTGAAACGAGATGTGCCAATTTTTCTGGAACTACAATTTTCGGACAGCCGTCTCCGTTGCACACTCGAGGCCTGACATTGTTCTCCAAGACTCAGAGAAACGAACTATATTCGTGATCGAATTCTCGGCTCCTTCCGAATACAACATCACTGCCAAGCAGAAAGAAAAGAAGGAAAGGTATCAAGACCTTAAAAGAGAGCCGCAACGACTGTACCCAAAATATTCGGTACGAGTAATTGTCCTCGTGATAGGTGCTCTCAGAGGTGCGAAACTATCACTGGATCGTAACCTTAAAGTCATTCCCGCGTACCAAAAATATGCCACGGCACTTGCGAGATGGATGCAGAAAGCTGTCATCGTTGGGTCGCTTTGTGTCCTTAAAACACACGGAAGTTTCGCCGACCTGTCGTTGTGATTTCTTTGTGTCCTGTGACCACCCATCTTACGGTTGTGAGACGTGGCCATGAATGGGATTTACCGCGGTCCTACCGGGAGCCGATTTCATTTTTTTAGATGACAGTTGCTTCCAGTGGGACCCTGCGGTGTTTGCTAACCTTTAGTTTTCAATTATATATATATTTAATTACAGAGGTAAGAGCACGCTTGGTCGGGCGTTTCACAAGTAAATATAGGTAACCACTCAGTATCAATTAGATCATGGTAAATTTGAACTTAATCGGCACGTTTAAAGTTATACCTTGAAGATTTTGTATTGTTACTAAAACTTCATTCGGCTTGATCATTATGTATATGAAAATCTACTTTTAAAGAGGGGTGGTACATATACTCAGGCAGAATCGTATCATTAGCTTTACTAACAAAGTGTTCGATGTTTGAAAATATCAGATCTAAATGACGATGATCACAGTTTTGTATACAATGAAATTGCCTGAGTTAAAAAAATTCACGAAATGCTGTGAGCAATGCTGATTTACTGTCAAATTTGATATTTGTAACATGATTTTTAAAATTGGGAACATTGACGTCCCCCAAAATCATGATCTTATCCTCAGAGAGTGCACGAATAGCAACAAGTGCCATTAATGGAGTTTCAAAAAGCTGAATCAGTATTCCTGGGGGATGTAAATGCTAATATTTATTATTGAAAATATGGAGGAATAGATTTTTACACTGACTATGTTAGTAAATGGAACTGCACGAATGACAGAAGATATATTAATTCTGGAACGACTAAATGTATTTTTTATTGCAAGAAGGACACCCTCACCTGGTCTATCGAGCCTGTCATCTCTAAAAACTTGGAAAATATTACAATCAAGAACTTCCGCATCATGAACAGATAAGTTTAACCATGTTTCGATCAAAGTTAATATATTGTAATCCAAAACATCGACAAATGTAGTTAAAATAGACAACTTACTATTTCAACCCCTAACATTCTAGTAATATAAACCAACTGCAAACCTGAACGACATTAAGTTGTCGTAACTGGAGATGTCCTTTTGGAAACTATGACAGGAATATCGTTTCTGTAAGGTATTCGAAGATCTTTCTCTCCTCTGACTAGGCGTTATTCTAATATCCTCTTTTATTCCTTGAAATTGAATTACTGCAAGGGCTTGTGATCTCTGGAAACCCGATAATTCTTTGCAACCTCCGGAACAAACTTTGTTTTCTTCATCATGAAGTATGAGCGAATCACATCCAGGGCAATTGCATCAGTGCGAAATCTGACCTTGATCGGTCGCAATAGCGCATGTGACTTTCAACCTTCAACCTCAGATTCCGGCATGTTAAAAATTAGGATGTTTTTTTTTACGTGACTTACGCTGGTTAATCTCATTAAAAAAGGATTACACATCGTTTGAAAGTTGAAATAAGTATTCCGGGTTCGGGTTGGGTTTGCTGTTCACCTTATCAGCAATATCATTCATCCTTTTATCCACAGATATCTGATGCGCCATGACTTTCTCCTCAAGTTTCGTCAATCGAATATCCATATGTGATACGTTGGATGAAGCATTGTCAATTTGGTGGATATATTGCAAACCGATGCACGAGTTTTAGCAAGGTCGATTTTAAGTTCAGTGTGGCACTTCTTGTATTTCGACATGAGCTGTTTTTTTATGTCATCAAACATGGATTTGAGTGCATTAGTGCTAACTACGATTCCATTGGCCCTTTCTTCATTAGCAGGAGAGTTAGATCTGGATCCACAACAGCGTTGAAAGCGGCCGTCAGAGTCACATTTGATTTTGGCTGCATATTCTGTATGATAACAAGAAGTACACCCCTTACATTTAACACACCCTGTGTCAGACGTAATGGGTAGTTTGCATTTACCATATGCACAAACACTATTAGCATCAAGAAACTGCTCACTTTGGTTGCTGTTTACATTTGCCATTTTAGCAAGACGTAAACTCAGATGGTGAAGTCAGCTGGTCTTGATAATCGATAAACCAATGTGACCAACTGTTTTCTCAGACGTAATTAAGGATTTTATATTTCAGCAGGTGAATCACTATGAAAGTTTCAATTCGAGCACACCCAGGGCGCCAAAATACACGAGGCAAGTGAAGGCAAACCAAAACAAATCATAAAAACTCTGCACAACATAATCCTCCCGTAAAAAACAGTCAAAATTCTGAAGAGGATAAAAAAGACACACAACACCACAGTTCCTTATATGCAAAAAGTCACACACGAACACCGGCTTTAGCGAAATTTGTACGAACGACGAAAGCGTGCATGCTCACATAACGGCAGCCATATTACTATGTTTGTGAAAACTGCTTAAATAATGAATAATTATTGTAAATGTGCAAAGTATCGTAGAAAAGAGTTATGGGAAATATATTATTGGTGATTCCGTAAACAAATTGAGCTTATGCGATGAAAAAAGGCCAAACTTATAATTTGTTAAAATAATTGATAATTCTTGTAAATTTGCAAAGCTTTATAGAGAAGAGTCATCGGAAGGATATTCTTAGTTAATTCTGTAAAATAAATTCTGTAAAAAAATAAATTCAAGGCTATATAATTTTTAACAGAAATATTAATAAATGGGCCAAAATATTAATTAAAATTTTAATTTTTCCTTCCAAATTAATTAGCCCAAGATGAAATCATTTTGAATTGCTTAAGATTCGAAAAATAGTTTATATTTGAAAAATCTCATAGGCGTCGAAAATGCAACTAAAATGAAAATGAAATGTGTTGTTGAATATTCATAATTTTCCATTATTTATAATTATAATAAGAAAAGTTTCAACTTGTAGTTGATATTGTAATTTTTTTAATGTGCTTGGAAGCTATCTAAATTTTCGAAAAGTGGAAAAAAACACATGAATGAATTCATTGAAATGTTTTAATATTACGTCACAGTAAAAATTAGGGAAAAGATATTGCATGTGGAAAAATATTTCAGAAAATCTTTAGAAAGCACAATATCATTTTATTGAAGAGATTATTAAAGTGCTGGAAGCAATTAACAAAAAGAAAAAAGACTGAAATTAATTAAAAGAAAAGTTTGTACGATTATTAACATTTTTACTGATTTCGTAAATCTTATTAGATATATTGTGCATATATCTTCTTATAAAAATGAATTTGTTTAAAATGCTTAAATGGGTTTTATTTTAATATTATAGTTCAAATAGAAAATTTGTGCTTATTATAAAATAGGTTATAGCTGCATGCATGTTTTAATTTAAGCTAAAAAATAGCCAAACTCTCAATTTGTTTATGAAAATTGTTTAAATAATCAATAATTATTATAAATTTACCAAGTAGCCTAGAAAAGAGTCATCGCAAAGGCATTCTAAGTTGGTTGCGTAAACAAATTGAGCCTATTCGTTGGAAAATAGGCAAACTCCTAATTTGTTTATGAAAATTGTTTGAATAATTAACGAATATTTGAAATTCGCAAAACATCATAGAAAAAAGTGATAGAAGAGATATTCTTAGATAATTATGTAAAAAAATTGAGCCTATTAGTTGAAAAATAGCCAAACTCTGTATTTGTTTATGAAAATTGCTTACATAAATCATCATTCTTGTACATTTGCAAAGTATAATACCAAACAGTCACCGAAAAAGCATTCTTAGTTGATTCCGTTGAAAAAAATTAAGCCTTTTCGTTGAAAAACAAAATGTATTATAAAGAAATCTTAGTTTTAAATAATTAATAATTCTTGTGAATTTGCGTAACATCGTGAAAAGAACTCATCTGAAAGACATTCTTAGTTGATTCCTTGAACAAATTAAGCCTATTCGTTGAAATATAGATAACTCTGAATTTCCTTACAAAAATTGTTTAAATCATAAATCTTGGGATTTTACAAAGCAACATAGAAAAGAATCATCGCAAAGATATTCTCAGTTAATTTTTTAAACAAATTGATCCCATTTTTAAAAAAATAGACAAACTATGAATTTGTTTATAAAAATTGTTCAAATAATTATTAATTCTTCTTAATTTGCAAAGTATCATTTCAAACAGTCAAGGGAAAAGCATTCTTAGTTTATTCAGTTAAAAAATTTAAGCTTATGAAAACAAATATCTGGAGTTCAAATAAACACAGATCGCCCATCGTCGATGAGATCGCCTTATGACTCAACAAATCTTACGCTTAAATCTAACGGTAACGGTTTACCAACTTTCAAAGATAGGATATACACAACATTTATCTCAGTTTTACTTTTGAAGACATGAAACTTTTTTCTCGAGTTAAATGCATTCTCGTGGACCGAAATTATGTAAATATTGACACCAAGCGTCTATTCGTAGTTCGATATACTTTTCATAAAACATTTTCTCTCTCATGAGCTTTGCCTTGCAGTATTATTTTTAAAAATTACTTCTACATTTTATGTGAAATTATTAAAAAGGTATATTAAAAGCTATTTAATTCTGATAATTAAGCATGAGTTTCAAATTATTTAATTAACAATTAATTATTATTATATTATAGTATAAAATAAATTCTATAATACTATATATAATTATTATTATTAATATATTATATATTATTATAGTAATTATCAATTCATTTACTGAGAAAGCTGTTTTGCTTGACCAACAATATAATATTTCTATATAATTTCTATCCTATAAAATATTTCAATGTTTTATAGTATTGAAGAAATCAATTTCCCCTGGTTGAAGAAAAAGGAATCAATGAACATGATAAAAAGAGGCTCCGAATTCGAAAAAAATTCTAATTCCTCCTTCGATTATTTAGATTATACTCTTAAATATGTGTTGAGATACCTATGTAAAATAACCTAAAGTCAAAATAGATGTTTTTTGGTGAGGTTTCTGAATTTTAGCGTAGACATTGCAACTTTTATCATTGATGTCTTTTTGAAATTGGTCAACTTTACTTACAGTATATCCAGTACTGGTTCGTTGTCGTATAAGCTAGTATTGGCTCAGGCAAATATACCGCAAATGAGCCTCTAATCAGATTAGAGGCTGTTACATGGGGGATGGGGAGGGGGGGGGGGGAATTTGTCAGGAAAAGGTGTTATGTATTTTTTGAACGGCCCCTCATAAATTTATTTTAAATCTTTAAAAATTCTCTATAAACCTTTATATGGAAAAGCTTTAGTATTATTTTGAAATTTTTTGTCTTTGTAATTTATTGAATAATTCTTCCCCATCTATTGAATAGCACATTGAAAGATAAAAATACAAACAATAAAGCTACGGGTTTTCCACAAAAATAGAATGCTAACATTGCTTGCTATTTTATATACATATAATAATTACACTGTGACACTTTTGGCAAATAAGAATTGCGGAAAGCCGCCAAGAATGAAAATATCTAAACTGCAATTTTGCTGAACCCTCTATTTTTTAGAGAAGGCTATAAATAAATAATTACTTTTTCTATAATTATTTTGAATAAATTTGAATGCACCTATATGCAACCCGAACAAGAATGGAGTGGTATGTGCACGCGTAAAATTTATGTCAATTCGTCGGATAAACACGTCGCAGAAATCATTAGCAATCGAGGGGATTTAAAGGTGTGCGTCCCAAATAAAATTTATTTCCAGTGGAAATTCGTGAGTATGAGCGTACGCGGTCTGATAAATGTTCGTCGAAGAGAGTGGGATTAGATTTCGATTAATTTTCCGATTTCCTTCAAACTGCGCTGAATTTTTTCGTCCAGTGCTGAGGGAAAAACAGTGGACCTCTTGCATGCGACTAAACTTTATTTTGTTAATATCTTCACCAAACATTTTTTTTACTAAAGGTGTATTTGAAAATTAGTTTTTATTTATGAAGAACTACTGAATAAAACAATAAGTTAATAGATAGTGATTATTATTTATTACGCAGATATTGCAAAAAAAAGTTTTTTCCTATGTATTTGATGCTATTGTTTTCCCCTCAGCACTCGACAAAGTGAAATTAGCTGATGATGAAGCGAGAATGCCTAATTGCATGGTTACCGATATATGGGGGGTGGTAGTTGGTACATGATTTTGGTGTACAGAACATTTTTCAATAAAATGTTATTAGTTCAAAGCCAAACCAAATAAAGTTTGAAATTAATAAATACCTAAAATAATTTGACCAGCTTTACGCCGATGGTGCCTAGTTTTTAAAGATATATGTTCTTTCCATAGCTTTTTGAAACTGAAAATTTAAATTCCGGATATGTCAAAGCACGCTTTATCAGATTTGGATGGAATATATACTAAAAGAAAGCTTAGAATTTCTGGTTCACAACCCTGATTGGATATAATGGACATTTCAGGAGAATCTGATATATTATTTAAAATAATTATTCAATTACAAAACTGAAGGAATCTGAATTCAGAACCTAACCCCCGTTTTATCCAACTTAAAAATTCTTTATTTGATCATCGTTTTCATTCTGTTGAATTCTGAATTCAGACTCCTCGAATTTTGCAATTATATGATTATTTCAAATAATATATCTGAATACCCTGTAATTTCCATGATGTATATAGGTCATAAACAAGAAACTCTAAGTTTCGTTTATTGCATTTCATCAAAATCTGAGGTTACGTGTTTTGAGACATTCGGAATTCAAATTTTAAATTTCGAAAAAATATAGAAAGGACATATATTTTTCAAAAATGGTTACTATGATCGTAAATCTTGTCAAATTTTCTTTCGAATCTATTAGTTACAAACTTTACTTGGTTTTGACGCAATAACATTTGATTACAAAATGGCCTTACGGTTTCGCACCTACAATAGGGTCCTACAGTACTATAGTTTACCGCGACGGTTTCTGCTGAACATGGTTACACAGCTTAATAAGCAGTCGCGGACAATGGTCCAGAGATGGTCCCGTAGGAAAGGCTTCTAATCCAAGGCGTTAACAACCGTGCAGAAGGCTGCATGGCACCAGGGTGTGATGCTACTTACGGTGTCTCTAGGATACCAGGTCGCCTTCTAGAGTATTCAGGCCTTACCTCCGCATGCAGGGCTCTGAGGGGATGAACCGTCCTTTCCCCTGCTACTTGTGGCAACAAGATGGAGTTAAAATAAAATAACAGCGTGTGCGAGTTATTGGGAGGGGAGTTGGATGTTTCGGATGAACTGCACAGGAGCAACATGATAGATGTCTGAAGTACGAAAGAAGTTTTCCGGAGATATCTACAGGAACACAAGAAGTACATGAAAGAGGTACAGAACACCATAAAGGAAATGCAGTCATTCTGCCAGACGAGATTGCCAGACGAGGCTTGGGAGATTCGATTCTCAAACGAGTTAAGGATGAAAGAAGGAAAGCTGGACGTAGAGATGTGGCAAGAAGAGGAGATTAAATAGATAAGGAAGAAGCTGTGGAACATTCTACACCCATTTACAGGAAAAGAAAGAGGGAGGTCACCATGAGTTCCCCGGAATCGAATGCCATGCGACCAAAACGAAGAAGCTAAGGATCCGCGCCGTAGAACATGAGGGTCAATCCTGCACCCAAGCCCGCGAAGAGAAAGGACCTCAAGTGTAAGGTGAATCCGGACACCATCGGTGTCAAAGTCAGGGATATAAGGCGGACGAGGTATGGAGATGTACAGATGGAGACGGGCAGCTGCAGACAGCAGGTCTAAACTGACCTCTGCCATCAAGGAGGTTGTCGGGGTTGTGGGGAACATGCGCAAACTCGTTCCACGCTCCGAGGTTGAGATTCGCGAAGAGACAATGGTGGCAGCGGAGGTGAGGGAGGCTCTAAGTTCTTTAGGGAGAATGTAGCAGATGCGGCGAAAATCAGTCTGACAAAAAAGACATTCAGGGGAAACCTGAAGGCATACGTGAAGCTCAACGAGGAGCTAGCTGCGAGGCTGCTCCGTACACTCGTACAAGACACCTCAAGGTGGGGTGCGGTGGGTATCCTGTAGGGCAGGCCTGCCCAGGCTGGAGAAAAAGACTCAATGACCACATGTTCGAGTTCCACTATCACTTCCCTCTTCTTGGGTCCAGAGGCTTGGGGGGTGGTCGCTCTCGTGAAGTTGAATGAGTAGAGGTCGGTGCTGGTGTTAAAAACCCATCTGGAAAATGAGTAATTTTCCCCTATCTGGGCAGGCCTGCTGTAGGATTAAGAAGGAGACGGAGGTCACCAGATGAAACTGCTGCCAAGGTTGCGGCCACCTGGCAGCAAAGTGCTAGGGTCTGCATCGGACCAAGTGTTACTGGAGGTGTGGCAAGGAGGGTCATAGGGCTGTCGAGTGCATTGGCACTCCGCATTGCTGCTGCAATCTCCGTACTGTAAAGAAAGAAGAGCCCCGGACCGACCATCTCCCGCGGACGATGAAATGCTCGACTTTCAGAGCGGCAGCCCATCGAAGAAGCCTCAGAATCGATAGCGATGAACAACCAGGCCCAATCAAGATATCGAAGGCCGACGAATCCGTTATGCGACACAGTACTGCTGCTGAGGATTATGCATACATCTTGGTTGGGCAGGAAGACGGCTTACGCCAGACAGGCAACAGAAGAAGGATGCCGAAGTACGGCTTACTGGCCGATAACCCAGGGTGCTGAAGTAATGCGATAAGCGGTTCCGGAGCCTTAGGATGACAGGAAGAGGTGGTGGTTTTAGTGGGTATTGACGTTTCTTTGGCCAGAGTCCCATACACAGTACGCATTTTCACCTCACAAAAAAAACTACAATTTACCGCAGTGTGAAAAAAACGAGAACCATTTATTTGGGCAGTACACTCATGAAATGGAATTTTCCAAGCATACGATTCTTAATAATGTAGTTCTCCCAATAATTAATCCTCTTGAATGTTTTGGGTCCCTCTGGAGAAGGCAGAATTTTTTTAGCGCCAAAAACCAAATTTTTTGGGAGAGTGAAAAAAGTTCTCAAAAATCGACAATATAGTTAACTTTAAGAGCATTTTGAAATATTCTTGTGAAACATGTTATTGATGAAATGATATAAAAAAAGTTTCTATTAAAACAAGTCAGATATTTTATCAATGCATTAAAGCAACAAAAATTTATTTGGAAGAAGTCATTCTGTTCCGAAAGAACGATGGGGAAGCAGCTGTCGTTTTTCGCGATTAAGTTGCATGTCACATGTATGTCGGTTTGTGATTGCGAATGAAAGTCTTATTTTCCATATTTGAATCTGGCAAAAAAATTGAAATTAATACACCATAATGAAATATTTTTGCTGGGATATGTTGAATGTGTACAATAATTTTTGGAAACTCAGCGCGTTTCACTATTAAACGCCATTCCTCAGAAATGCACCGAATTCGGTGTAACTTTCAAGATGCAACAAAAATGACTCGTGAAAACAAATGGAGGCACAATAAAAATTTTCATTGTTCAAAATATGAAATGCAATAAAATCCATATCCATGGTTTTATGTGTTCACCTTGATAACACTTTATTAAAACCTTATACTTTTCAAATGAATGTCTAGACATTGTAAATTTCAAATTCGGATTATTTAATGCTTAACAAACAAACAAAAATAATCCGTGACTTGCATTTAGAAATCTTAATTTCCGATGTTATATTTTTTAATTCTTCGATTTTAAATATCGCTTAGTATTTACAAAATTTTATCTTTTTATACTCCATAATGTATGATATTTGCCATTTTTCAATATAAAAAAATTGTAACTTATTATTGCATATTTTTAACTTGAATATTTCATAACGTAACACTATCATTTGAATTTTCGCTCATGCACTTCAGCTTGGAATCAATCGCTCAAGTAAACTGCATCTGATAAAAATTGCAGTGACTGATAGAATTATGCGTTATTTACGCTAATTGAGAAAGGATTTCCTACCCCCTGAGACCACAACCCAATCGTGAAATCAAGCCTTGATTAGTAAATTCAACGGAAATCGAACGGCAAAATCTATTATACCCTGCTGCTCGTGGGAACAACAATGGCACCACCAAAACACCAAAAAGTTGTAGATGTGGTTCAAAACGATCGAACGCGCA
>JAABKJ010012536.1:0-10501 GCA_011634705.1 Andricus grossulariae
ATAATATATATATAATAATTATTAAATTAATTTATTATTATTATTTATTATTATTTTTTTATTATATATTATAAATGAAATAAAACAATTTAAAATTCAAATAAAAAAGTTTCAAATAGTATGGAATGACTCAGTCAAACATATTTTTTCTTTAATAAAATGAAAATTCCGGGACCATGAGCAAAATTCAAGGAATTTTCCAGGTTTTTCCAGGTAAAAAAAATGCAAGGGCTCCAGGTTTGCAAGGATTTCCAGGTCGCTAGACACCCTACTTCAAATTATTGAAGACTGTTAAAAAAAATGAGGAATTTTTAAAAAAATTCTCAAATATTTCCAAAGAATTCAAGAAAATTTAGAAATAGGAATAGAACTGAATTCAATAGGGGTTAACTCAGCACGGACATGAACCACTTCAGCCGAGGAACGGTCTCGAAGTCGGTAAGGTAGGAATCTTGATATAGAAACCCCCTGACCAAAATGAATTCCCTGATTTTCAGGTTTTCCCTGACCTACGGACCACCTACCTCACGTAAGGTTGTCCTTAGTACGACAGAACTGACAACGAGAAAATTCATTTAGTGGACAAGTGTAGTCAATGCTGAACGACTGTCCTTTTTTTTCCAATGCATCAAGTGCTTTCAATTTATCACTCTGTCAATCGGATGCAGCAAATCCAGAGAATCCTCTCCTGATTGGAGCCGACAATAGAATCGATTTCTCGCTGATGAAGAGAGCGACATGGCAAGAGGTGGGTGGAATTGGTTGAAGGGCGTAGACAGGTTGGCTGGGGAAAGTTTTGGGTTTGTTGCTCCCTGTCAAAATCGCACTGATGGGTTGAGCAAACTATTTTGACACAATACTGACGGTTGATGACAAGGGCATTGTTGGGCAAGTAGTCGGACAACAAATCAGATCAGCTCATCCGAAACGGTAAACCGAGTTTGGAAAGTAGCATCAACTCGACGAGTCCAAATGAAAAGATTCCGTCTCGGAGGGATCAAATGAAAAGGTCTTATCTCATGGAGACCAAATGAAAAGGTGCTAACTCGCGTGGTGAGCTCTCGAAGCTTCAAAATCCCATATAAATTGTATGGGAAACATCAGCGACATCAACTCTGTAGCACCTTAGCAATTGGTCTCCAGAAGTTAGCACCTTTTTATTTGGTTTTTCCGAGATGGAACCTTGTCAGTTGAACAACGTCGAACTGTTCCTAAATTACACTCCATCTGAATAGACAAGTTGAGTTCTAAGATGTAAAACCTCAAAACCAAGATCTATAATTTTGTACTTTATTTTCATTATCTGAGTCTTCCGAAACTTCTTAATTAGTGACAGATTGTAGAGACTAACTTCCCAATCTTAGAGATGAGACTGACAATCTGGAAGAACGCGGAATCTTCCGGAATCGATACTTCCGTCTGGCTGCTTTAAAGGGACGCGACGCCATTAATACAATCTTGTCTTCCCTACTGAAATGAGTAAAGAAAATTAAAGAATTTGATACTCGATACATTTAGGGAAAATTTAATTAAAATCTAGCAAGAAGTGGGATTTAATTAAATTCTATAAGCACAATCGATAGGAATCCTACGAAATTAGATCAAATAAACTTCATGAGTGAAATTATAACACCAGATTTGATGAAAATCGTATCTAATTCAATCAAAAGAAATTCACAAATCAAAACCTATCTGAACATTTGACAGACGCTTCTATCAAATTCTATCCATCTAGAAATCCTATCCTTTTGTATCATCATATTTCCATTAAAATTCTATCAAATCTTATCAGTACAAGACTTGTATCAAATCATAAATCTTCTATCAAATTTTATGTTCAACAATCTTGGATACTTCCATCAATTTCTATCCATCGAGAAATCATACCTTTCTTTCAACAGTCTTTTATTGAAACTCTATCATATCTTATCTTCGCAGAACCTTTATCAAATCCTATCAAACAAAGTATTGGAAATTTCTATCAAATCCTATCCATGCGTAAGTATTATTTTGTAGGTCTTTTATGTTCCGAAACTCTCGTTTTTAATGTTCTACCTGTTTCACCACTATACACTTTTTCACAACAATTACATTTAATGAGATAAACAATTCCAGACAAATTTTCGGTGGTATCAATATCTTTTTGATTAAATAAACATTTTTTAAGAGTGTTTTGGTTACTAAAGTAAACATTTATGTTAAATTTTTTAAACGATTTTCTCAACCGTTCAAAGAGTCCTTAAGCATAAGGTAACGCAACTTTTAGATCCGATTTTTTGGACGTGTCAATCCAGTTATTTTTCCTACTAGAGCCATTATAGATTTCATGAATTCGTTCAAGGCTCTTGTTTCTACATCCTCTAAAACCAAATTTGAAACTATAGGAGACAATGGAGAACCCATAGGACAACCATTTATTTGTTTATAATATTTACCATTAAAAGAGAAAACCATGTTATTGAAAACAGTTCTAGTAGCCACTAAAAATTCATTTTTTGTTATTTTAGTTAGATTATGATTTAGTATTAGTTTTTCTTCAATGCAATCCAGTGCAAGATCTAATGGAATGTTATCAAACATTGAAACAAAGTCCAATGAAACTAAAGAATATGTTGGAGGAACTTTAATTGTATTTAGAATGTCTTTTAATTCCCAGCCATTTTTAACAAATGATTCTGTGTTTCCTGAAACCGGTTTTAAAACATTAGAAATATAGTTGGCTAAGTTGTAAGTAGGAGATCCAAATGTGGAAACAATTAATCTCCATTTCAAATCTGGTTTCTGCACTTTTGGTAGAGCATAAGCTTTTGCTACAGTGCTACTGTGTGTTTTTAATTTATATGCAATTTGTTCATTAATTAACCTTTTTTCTCCCATCTAATAGCTATATCGTTAGCTGCTACAGTTATATTACCTTTGTCTGCATTTACAAAAACTAAATCTTTATCAACATTTTGAAAATTTATAACCAGTTTAAAAGATTTTTCAAGATTCTTCAAGTTATTAATTCTACCATGGTTTGAGATTAATTGAGTAACTGTTTTCTGATACTCAGTTTCTGATCTTCATGCTTTACATTTTTTAAACAATTTTCTATATTGGCTACCAAGTTATTGATCGGTAACTTATTAATATTGAAAGGAATACCAAATTTGTGACCCAGCGTAAAGGTTTTAACTACCTCATCCAGGATTTCGACATTTGATATATTTTTGAAACATCTTTTTAATTTAAAATCTCTATAATGATTTCTCTGAGACAAAAAATCGGATCTAAAAGTTATGTTACCTTATATTCAAGGACTCTTATACTTTTCTAGCAACAGCTTCTCATTAAAATTCTATAAAATAGTTTTCGTAGAGAAATCTTATACTTTTCTATCAACAACATCGATTTGAAACACAATTAAATCTTAACGGCATCAATCTTACATCAAATCTTATGTTCCAGAATCTTAGATATTTCTATAAAATTGTATGTATAGAGAAATCTTATACTTTTCCAGTAACGGCTTCTCATTGAAATTCTATAAATTTTATCAACTTCAGACTTGTATGAAAACCTACGTATCAGAATCTCGGAAATTTCTATAAAATTGTATCCAGGGTGTCGAGCGATTCTTCGAAACAAAATTCAAGGTCATTTCCAGGTTTTCCAGGTCAAGAAATCAAGTTTTTCCAGGTCTTTTTTTGCGAACTTTATGAAATCTTTGGGGATATTTTGAAATGTTTGTAAAATCTTTGAAATGTTTGTGAGATCTTTTAAATCTTTTGAAACCTTTGTGAATTCATTGAAATCTTTTGATGTATTTAAAATCTTTATGAAATCTTGAAATTTCTGTGATACCTTTGAGAGATCTTTTGGAATCTTTTTAAATTTTTGTAAAATCTTTGGGAAATTTTTCGAAATCTTTATGAAATCTTTGAAATCTTTGTGAAATCTTTGTGAATTCGTTGAAATTATTTGAAGTATTACAATCTTTGTCAAATCTTTGTGAAATCATTGTGAAATCTTGTGAAATATTTTTAAAATTTTGTAAAATCTTTGAAATCTTTGAATTCTTTGAAATCTTCATGAAAACTTTGAAATATTTGTGAAATCTTTCTAGAATCTTTGTTTGTGAAAACTTTTGTGTTCGTTTGAAATCACTGCGATCTTTTGAAATCTTTGTGAAATCTTTGTGAATTCGTTGAAATTTTTGGAAGTATTTACAACCTTTGTGAAATCTTGAAATTTCTGTGGAATCTTTGTGAAATCATTGTGAAATCCTGTGAAATCTTTTAAAATTTTTGTAAAATCTTTGAAATCTTTATGAAATCTTTTAAATATTTGTGGAATGTGTCTATAATCTTTGTTTGTGAAAACTTTTCTGTTAGTTTGAAATCATTGAGATCTTTCGAAATCTTTGTGAATTCGTTGAAATTTTTTGCAGTGTTCACAATCTTTGTGAAATCTTTGTGAAATCATTGTGAAATCTTTTAAAATTTTTGTAAAATCTTTAAAATCCTTGAATTCTTTGAAATCTTTGTGAAATTTTTTGGAATATTTTGAAATCTTTATGGAATATTTGAAATATTTGTGAAATCTTTCTTTATTCTTTGTTTATGAAATCTGTTGTGTACGTTTGAAATCATTGAAATCTTTTGAAATCTTCTAAAATGTATTGCAACCTTCTGAAATTGTTTAAAACCTTTAAAATGTTTTGAAACCTTTGAAATCTTTAAAAAATTTCAATTCTTGAAATCTTTTGAAATCCTTATGAATTCTTTGAAACAATTGTGAAATCTTTCCTACATATTTTGTATTTATTTGCAATCACTTATATATTTGAAATCTACGTAAAATCTTTCGAAATTTTCTAGAAAAAATTTGAACTCGTTTAAAATCTTTGAAATGTTTTGAAATCTTTGAAATCTGGTGTACTGTACCTTTTTTGAAATCTTTGAAATGCTTGTATTCTTTTGACATCTTTATGAAATATTTGAAATCTTTGTAAACTATTTTTGAAATCTTTTATATCCATTTGAAATCATTAAAATATTTGAAATTTTTGTGAAATCTGTTGAAATCTTCTAAAAAAAAATTGAAGTCGTTTAAAATCTTTGAAATATTCTGAAATCTTAGAAATCTGGTTTACCTTTTTAAAATCTTTAAAATCCTTGAAATCTTCTGAAAATTTTAAAACCTTTGTGAAATGTTTAAAACATTTGTAAAATCTTTGAAATCTTTTGAAATTTCATAAAAAATTGAAATCGTTTGAAATCTTTGAAATGTTTTGAAATTCTTGTATTCTTTTGAAATCTTTATGAAATTTTTGTAATATTTGTGAAATCTTTTGTATTTATTTGATATGTCTACAATATTTTAAATATGTATGAAATCTTTTTAAATTTATTGAAACTATTTGAAATTGTTTAAAGTCATTGAAATCTGGTGTAATGTACCCTTTTTGAAATTTTTGAAATCCTTATAAATTCTTTGTAATATTTGTCACATCTTCCTGAAATATTTGAAATCATTATGAAATCTTTGAAATCTTGTCTACATGCCTTTTTCAAATCCTTGAAATCCTTGTAATTTTTATGAAATTTTCGAAATCTTTGGGAAATTTTTGTGAAATCTCTTAAATATTATGTACACGCCTTTTTTGAATCTTTGAAATCTTTGTAAAATCTGTTGAAATCTTCTAAAATATTTTTAAATCTTTTGAAATCATTTAAAATCTTTGAAATTTTTTGAAATCTTTGAAATCTAGTTTAATCTACTATTTTTCAAATCTTTGAAATACTTTAAATGTTTTAAAATCTTTGTAAAATTGTTGTGAAATCTTTGAAATCTAGTGTACACACCCGTTTTAGGTCTTTGAACTCCGTGAAATATTTTTGAAATGTTCAAAATCTTTTTAAATATTTTAAACTATTTGATATATTTTGAAACCTTTTGAAATCTTTAGTAATGTTTTGTAATCTGATGTATACTGAAAAATCTAGTGGTCATCCTCTCGAAAAAAACCGTTGTATAGCCATGGTACATTCTAATTCTGAAACTGAATTAACATCAAAATTTTCAACTAATAACTTTTATAATTTGTAAGTTGAATATCACAAAAAAATCTATACTTTAACATTCTATATTAGAGGAGAAGAAATCAAAAACTTATAAAATTATTCACAATATTACAGTATGTTCATTGCAATCTATAAAATAATTAGTACAGTCTACAAAAAGTGGCCTAAAATCTTTTTATTTATTCTGTAATAAACAAAAGATAAATTATATCTTGATAAATAAAAACCTTTTCAGACGAAAGATTTATTCTAAACGAGATGTTTCTTTCATAACAGACTAAAAGATATACATTACTCTATACATTTCAAAAAAATAACTGTTTAAAAAGCAAAAAAATTCAAATTTAAGATTCTCGTGAAAAATTCAAGGAGATTTCCAGGTTTTCAAGATTTTAAAAAAGTTCGAAAAGAATTCCAGGTTTTCAAGATCGTTGAACACCCTGTTCAAAGAATTTTGTAGGATTTTCAAAGATTTCAAGGGATTTCAAGGGATTTCTAGAGAGCTAAATTCTAGAGAATGAAATTTCAAGGGATTACTGGGGATTCATATTCTAAAGATTTTAACAGATTTTAAAGTATTTCGAAGAATTTCAAAAGATTTAAAGGATTTTACTGAACCTCCAAGGATTTTAAGGAATTCAAAAGATTTCTAGGGATCTGAATAGGGCTTTTTTAAAGAACTTTTAGGAATAAATTTAATTTAATTTATATTTAAGGGATTTTAAATAATTTCAGAGACTTATTTCAATGGATTTTTATGAAGAAAGAAAAAAATTAATATTTTAATTACTGGTCACTTTTTCTTGCCCAGTTCTAAATTTTAAAAACATAACATTATTTTGTCTTCAAAAAATTTAAAGTACGTGTTTTGATAACATTCTTTATTTCTTTTTTACCAAATAGTAGAATTTTTACTAATAAAGATAAATTTGGAACAAAAAATGAAATTGTTCAATTTTCAATTAAAATTATGAGTTTTCAAACAAGAAGATTAAGTTTCTACTGGAAAGACAAATCTTCAACAAAATACATAATTTTCTAACTAAATATTTGAATTTCTAACTAGAAAAGGTAATTTTTCAACTAAAAAAATAAATTTTCAACCAAAAATGGAATAGTGAAATTTTCAATAAAAAAAAATTGAATTTCCAACAATATATACAATTTGCAACAAAAGAAGTTAATTTTCAACTAAAAAAGAAAACATTTTCAACCAAAAATGGAATAGTTAAATTTTCTGTTAACAAAATTAATTTTCAACCAAAAAAGCGAATTTTTCAATAGAATAGTTGCATTTTCAGCCACAAAGAGGAATTTTCAACTAAAGTAATGAATCATCAACCAAAAAAATTACTTTTTAACAAAGTAGTATAACTTTGCACCAAAAAAGATGAATTTTCAACGAAGAATTGAATAGTTGATATTCAAACCAAAAAATATTCAAATATGAAATAAAAAAAAGTTGAATTTAAACAACATAGAAACGAGTTTTAATGAGAAATACTTAATTCTTAAGTTCAAAAATTAATTTTCAGCTACAAAACTAAAAAAATTTGTAACCAAAAATAAAATAGTTCCCTTTTCAGTTAAAAAAAATAATTTTGAACCAAGAACAATAAAGAGGTTTGAACGAGATACTTAAATTTGCAACAAAAAATAATGAATTTTCAACCAAAAATCGATTTTTCAACTCAAAAATTAATTTTCAAACAAAAAAAATATTTTTAAGAAAGTAGGTAAATTTGTAACCAAAACCAGGATTTTTTAACCAAAATAAATTAATTTGCAAACCAAAATAATATTTTTCTGAAAAAAGTCAATTTTCAAACACAGGGTTGAATTTTCAACTAGAAAAATCCATTTTCAAGAAAAGAAAAACTATTTTTTTTATTAGTTTAATTTTCAACCAAAAAGATGACTTGTTAAGTATGAAGATAATTTTCAACCAAAAGAGACGAATTTTCAATAAAATACCTGAATTTTCACCCAAATGGTTAATTTTTAAACTAAAAGAGGCGAATTTATAACCAAAAATGGAGAAGTTAAATTTCATTTACCCATTTTTTAGGAAAAAAAATTAATTTTCATCAAAATAGTTTATTTTAAACCAAAGAGATGAATCTTCAACAAACAACGTAAATTGTAATAGTTGATACTTTAATCAAAAAACATTTTTAATTAAAAGCCATTGAATTCAACCAAAAAGGACGAATTTTCAACAAATCATGTAATTTGTCAAATTTAAAAAAGATCAGCATTTACAAAAAAATGAAACAAAAACAAATAAAAGACACATTTTCAACCAAAGAGAAGAAACTTCATACGATAAAATTTTAATCAAAAACAGTTGAATTGAACCAAAAAAAAAAGACGATTTTTCTCCCAAACAGTTTTATTTTTAATTTGAAAGTACCATGGTTAATTTTATTTTTCGATACAAAAAAAAATAGAAAACTTTTAAAAACTTTTTCTTTGAAAAGTTCTTTCATTTAAAAATAATGTTACGTTTGTAAAATTCAGAACTATATAAGATAATCTGCCGTACTCAAAATATTAAATTTTTTCTTTACAATCAGAATAATTGACACTGTGACTCTATTTTACAAATGAACTATAATCTTCTATTAACAATTTGTATGAAAGAAGAAGAATATTTTTTTTCAATTATTATTTTTTTAAATTCAAACATTAATTTTAAAAAGAATTAAACATTTTCAAAATCTTCTTTGATAAAAATCTTTGATTATTGTATTTTTAATAAATAAATAGTATTCATTAAGGAACAATTTTTTTAATTGTTTAAATTCGAGAATTTTATGATTTGGAAATTTTGTGTCACGAATTTTATATTTCGGGAATTTTAAAATTCTGTAAAATGTTAAACAGTTCGGGAATTTTATTATTCGGGAATTTTCCAATTCTGGATTTTTATATTTCGGCAATTTTATAATTTCGGGAATTTTATTATTTTAAAATTTTTCAGTTTAGGAATTTTACAGTGTCGGGAATTTTATTTTTCGGTATTTTTCAGTCGTCCCCAGAAAATCAATAAATATCATTCATTTATTAAAAATACAATAATCAAATATTTTTATCAAAGAAATTTTTTTAAGGCCGTGCCTACTATTTTTAATTGATTCCGATAATTTGAAGAAATTTCTAAGGATTTTAAATATTTTTGGGATATTTCAAAAGATTCCAAGGCATTCCCAAAAGTTTAAAAAAATGTCAAGTGTTTTCAACAGATTTCAAGGAATTTTAAATATCTTAGGGTATTTTTAATAGACTTCAATTATTTGAAATGTTTCCAAAGGAGTGAAAAGATTTTAGGGTATTCTTAAATTATTCAAGGAATTTTCAAGAGCTTTAAAAAGTTTCGAAGGATTTAAAAAGGTTTGAAATATTTGTTTGGATTTTAAAAGATTCCAAAAAAATTTTCATTGATTTTGATAATTTGAAGGAATTTGAAAGGATTTGAAATATTTTAGGGTATTTTAAAAGATTCCAAGGCATTTTTATGTGATTAAAAAAATCTCAAGTATTTTCAAAAGATTTTAAAGAATTTTAAATATCTTTAGGGTATTTTTAATAGACTTCAATCATTAGAAATGATTCTAAAGGAGTGAAAAGATTTTAGGGTATTTTAAAATTATTCAAGGAATTTTCAAGAGCTTTAAAAAATCTCAAGAATTTTCAAAAGATTTTCAAGAATTTTAAATATCTTAGGGTATTTTTAATAGACTTCAATAATTTGAAATGATTTCAAAGAATTGAAAATATTTTAGGGTATTTTTAAATTATTCAAGGAATTTTCAAGAGCTCTAAAAAGTTTCAAGGAGTTTAAAAAGGTTTGAAAGATTTTCAGGAATTTAAAAAGATTCCAAGGAATTTTTAATTGATTTTGATAATTTGAAGGAATTTTAAAGGATTTGAGTTATTTTAGGGTAGTTTAAAAGATTGCAAGGAATTTTCAAAAGATCAAAAAAAATCTCAAGGATTTTCAAAATATTTTCAAGAATTTCAAATATCTTACGGTATTTTTAAAAGACTTCAATAATTTGAAATGATTCTAAAAGAGTTAAAATATTTCTGGTATTTTTAAATTGGTCACGGAATTTTTAAGAGCTTTAAAAGGTTTCAAGGGATTTAAAAAGGTTTGAAATATTTTTTGGAATTTTAAAAGTTTCCAAGAAATTTTTAATTGATTCCGATAATTTAAAGAAATTTCAAAGGATTTGAAATATTTTTGGAGTATTTTAAAAGATTCCAAGGCGTTTTCATGAGATTACAAAAGTCTCAAGGATTTTCAAAAGACTTACAAGAATTTTAAATATCTTAGGGTATTTTTAATAGACTTCAATAATTTGAAATGATTCCAGAAGAGTGAACTGATTTTAGGGTATTTTTAAATTATTCAAAGAATTTTGAAGAGC